>LLCB01000412.1:0-41363 GCA_001414345.1 Hymenoscyphus infarciens
ACTAGTAATAATAATACTAGGTAATCGATTAATTTATCGATTACCTTACTAGTAATAATACTAGGTAATAATACTAGGTAATCGATTTATTTATCGATTATCTTAATAGTAATACTACTAGGTAATTATTTAATTTATTAATTACCTTACTAGTAATAATACTAGATAATAATACTAGATAATCGATTTATTTATTAATTACCTTACTAGAAATAATAATACTATAAGATAATCGATTTATTTATCGATTACCTTACTAGAAATAATAATACTATAAGATAATCGATTTATTTATAGATTACTTTACTAGAAATAATACTACGAGATAATTGATTTATTTATTAATTACTTTACTAGAAATAATACTACGAGGTAATTAATTTATTTATTAATTACCTTACTAGTAATAATACTAGGTGATTAATTTATTTATCGATTACCTTACTAGAAATAATACTACTAGTAATAATACTAGGTAATCGATTAATTTATCGATTATCTTACTAGAAATAATAATACTAGATAATCGATTTATTTATCGATTATCTTACTAGAAATAATACTATTAGATAATCGATTTATTTATTAATTATCTTACTAGAAATAATACTACTAGGTAATCGATTAATTTATTAATTACCTTACTAGTAATAATACTACTAGGTAATCGATTTATTTATCGATTACCTTACTAGTAATAATACTAGGTAATCGATTTATTTATCGATTACTCTACTAGAAATAATAATACTAGGTAATCGATTTATTTATCGATTATCTTACTAGAAATAATAATACTAGGTAATCGATTTATTTATTAATTACCTTAGTAGTAATAATAATAGGTAATCGATTTATTTATCGATTACCTTACTAGTAATAATAATACTAGGTAATCGATTTATTTATCTATTATCTTACTAGAAATAATACTACTAGTAATAATACTAGATAATCGATTAATTTATCGATTACCTTACTAGAAATAATAATACTAGGTAATCGATTTATTTATCGATTATCTTACTAGTAATAATAATACTAGGTAATCGATTAATTTATCGATTACCTTACTAGTAATAATACTAGGTAATAATACTAGGTAATCGATTTATTTATCGATTATCTTAATAGTAATACTACTAGGTAATTGATTTATTTATCGATTATCTTAATAGTAATACTACTAGGTAATCGATTTATTTATCGATTATCTTACTAGAAATAATACTACTAGTAATAATACTAGATAATCGATTAATTTATCGATTACCTTACTAGAAATAATAATACTAGGTAATCGATTTATTTATTAATTACCTTAGTAGTAATAATAATAGATAATCGATTTATTTATTAATTACTTTACTAGAAATAATACTACTAGTAATAATACTAGGTAATTAATTAATTTATCGATTACCTTACTAGAAATAATAATACTAGGTAATCGATGTATTTATTAATTATCTTACTAGAAATAATACTACTAGATAATCGATTTATTTATTAATTACCTTACTAGTAATAATACTAGGTAATCGATTAATTTATCAATTATCTTACTAGAAATAATACTACTAGTAATAATACTAGGTAATTAATTAATTTATCGATTACCTTACTAGAAATAATAATACTAGATAATCGATTTATTTATTAATTACTTTACTAGAAATAATACTACTAGTAATAATACTAGATAATCGATTAATTTATCGATTATCTTACTAGAAATAATAATACTAGGTAATCGATTTATTTATTAATTATCTTACTAGAAATAATACTACTAGGTAATCGATTTATTTCTTAATTACCTTATTAGAAATAATACTACTAGGTAATTAATTAATTTATTAATTACCTTACTAGTAATAATACTACTAGGTAATCGATTTATTTATCGATTATCTTACTAATAATAATACTAGGTAATCGATTTATTTATTAATTACTCTACTAGAAATAATAATACTAGATAATCGATTTATTTATTAATTACTTTACTAGAAATAATAATACTAGGTAATTGATTTATTTATTAATTACCTTAGTAGTAATAATAATAGATAATCGATTTATTTATTAATTACCTTACTAGTAATAATAATACTAGGTAATCGATTTATTTATCTATTACTTTACTAGAAATAATACTACTAGTAATAATACTAAATAATCGATTAATTTATTAATTACCTTACTAGAAATAATAATACTAGGTAATCGATTTATTTATCGATTACTTTATTAGTAATAATAATACTAGGTAATCGATTAATTTATCGATTATCTTATTAGTAATAATAATACTAGGTATTAAGTTATTTTATTCTATAATTTAAAATAAAAAGTCTTAAGTCTTAATTTATTTAATAAAGAGGTTAAATCCTTAGCTAAATAGAAGGTACTTTTATTACTAAGAGAAGGTAACTAAGTAGGAACTAGGAAACTTAATCTTTCTAATCCTTTTACTATAACTAATCTAATATAGGTTAAACTTATATAAACTTTACTAGTAAAGTTACTAGTAATATTACTATAAACTTTACTCTTACTTCTACTATATATATATATATAGAGTTATTCTAAGAGATATATTTAGAAAGTGCTATTTTATATAAGTTTATCTAAGATAAATACTTATTAGAATAGTTATTTTAAGAAATAGTATTTTATAAATAAGATTTTATAATAATAACTTATTATAAAGTAATAGTTCTTTTAGTATATATATTATAAAATAAGATAATCTATTAACTATAAATTATAATAGAGGTAGATAAAATTAAAGCTAGATAATATAAATAGGATTAGGTAAATCGTTACTATAGCTAGCTCTTAGAATAATAGGTCGAGTTTTACTTAGATAGTAGTAGAGAAAAGAAAGCTATTTACTTAGTATAGACTTTATAAGAGATATTATCTAATACTTTATTTCTTTTATTTATTTTAATAAATAAGAGTAATTAAAATAATAGTAGTAATAATTTTAATAATAAAAGTAGTTATATAACCTAGTATAGAGTACTTATAGTAGCTATAAGTAGTACTTAGTGTTTTAGAGTAAGAAAAGACTAAGAGTCTTACTTTAAGTAATACACTAGTAACTATATTATAGATTATCTTAGTAAACTCTATTAATAAGAATTACTAAATTATAGGTATACTATATCTCTACTATATCTCTTTCTAAACTAAGACTACTTATAAATTAGTAAGAACTTCTATTAAAGAATTCTACTTCTTTCTAAAGATAGTAATTATAGTAGTTAGTAGCTATTAGATTACTAAAAAGTAATAAGTCTATACTAGTCTATTTAGTAATATTTTAAAGAATCTTATAAAAGATATTATTATATTTATTATAATAACTTTATATTCTATTTAATATTATATAACTAAGAGCTTTATAGCTATTAATAATATTTTTTATAAAGCCTAAGTATATAATGTTTTATAAATCTATTCTATTTATAATAGTTAAAGTACTAAATTAGAATCTAAGTTCCTAAGTTTATTCTTTATTTAGTATAGCTAAGTAGAGTAAATAACTAGTTAGACTAGATATTAATAATAGTTTATAGAGGTTTTAAAGATTTGCTTACTTTCTAGATATCCTATGTTTAAATACTAGCTAGAATATAACTTAGGTTATATATAATAAAGTATATAAGTTTCTTTAAAAGAGTAAATAAGTATATCTTATTTAATAAAAGGCGAATATTATATTATAAAAGTAAAGGAGTATATAATAGAAATAGAATAGAGCTTTAACTAATAGTAATTCTTAAGAGTAATTCTAGTAGGTAGTATATAGTAGTTAAAATAAAGTAAATCGTATTAGAGAGTGTTTAGTTTTTAAAGACTATTAAGACATTAGTTATAATATTTTTATAAGTATACTATATAATATAAGTAATAAGTATTATTTAGATAAAGGACTACTAAAAGCTATATACTTATTAGTTAGAGATATATAGTAATATATAATAAAGAGATAATTATATACTATATAGATAGATATAAAATAATAAGAACTTTATCTATTACCTTAGTAAGTAAGACTACGTAGAAATTAGTTAAATCTAGTTAAAAGTAAGAGAATTTAGCTTATAGACGTTTATAAAGCTACTTACTTAAGCTTAAGAAGATCTATATATAATATCTATTTAAAATAAGCTAACTAGGCTTATACTACTAATATAACCTCTTCTATCTAATATATATTATATCTAACTTTCTTCCTCTTAAATTAATATATCTTTAAAAAACTGCTACTAGGTATACCTTTCTAGTAATAAATTCTCTCTAACTCTTTAAATATCTATTAATAAATATAGTTATTTTATTAAAATAAGATTATATATATACTAAAAGATAAATAGTAATTTATCTCTTTATATATAAAGAAGCTAATAATTAAAGTAATTATTAAACTCTTATTAGCTCTCTTCTTTTAATAATTATAATCTAGATAATAATTATAATTAAAGCTTTTATAATAGAGATTCTAAAAAAGAAGGAGGAGAAGAGAGAGAGAGAGTAAGAAGTACTAAATTAGACTCTAGAGATAAATTAATTAGCTTTTAACTTAAGAAAAAGTATATTAATTTATCTAATTATAATTCTTAAAAGTATAATTAGAATAATATAATACCTATTCTTAGTTAAGTATTATTTAATAGAAATTTAGCTTATAAATATCCTTATACTTATATAATATCTTCTTATAAAGTAGTTTATTACTTACTTTATAAGTATAATCTTTAAGTATATTCTAGTATATTCTATAAGCTAATATGTTTTAGCTACTATAAAGGAAAAAAATATCTAGTACTATAAATACTTATATATAAGAGTATATATAATTATTAAAGAGGGGTTTTTCCTAACTACTACTATCTTTTTATAATCTACTTTTAATTTATAACTTCTTAAGCTCTTTTATAAAGTTTTTATAGTTAGAAAGCTTTTCTAATATTCTTAGGTAATAGAATTATAAAAGTTACTTATTTACTAGTATTATTATTATATTCCTAATCTTAAAAAAATATAAGCATATACCTACTATAACTAGTTATTAATAGAAAATAGACGTTAAGAGCTTTTTAATACTAAAGTTAATAAATACTAACTAGACTATAAGTAGACTATTTCCTTATCTTTAAGTTATATATACTCTACTTATTTCTTCTAAGATAATAATAATAATAGACTAATAGCTTTATATAATTAGGACTAAGATAGTAATTTTTAATAAAAACATAAAAAGAGATAAGGAAATCTACCTTTTAGTTAGTAGCCTTATAATAGTAGTAAATTCTTTATTTAAGACTCTAAATCTAAATCTAGTATTACTCTTAGTATAGTAGAAATAAATATAGTAGTTTCTACGTCTAATAAGATAGAGGATAGTATAACACTTTCTTCTAAAGAAGAGAATAGTTTAAAAGCTAATATTCTTAATAATAGTTATTCTTATTATTTTTAAGTAGTTATAGCTAAAAATAAAGCTAGAGATAAATTTAAAGAATTAGATTAGACTAAGTTAATAAATATAGTCTATTAGTATAGAATAACCTTCTAACTTATTAATTTTTATTATAGAGAGACTTTTTAAGTTATAGTATATCTTTTAAAATTAATATTTAATTAACTTCTTAACTAAGTATATATTATATTTTAATATAATATTATATATAAATTTTAGTTTTATCTTAATAGAGAGTACTCTAAAATAGTATATAGAATAAGATATACTATAAATGCTTTTTATTAATACTTCTATACTTTAGATTATTAATTATAATAGAGTATTTACTAATAATAATTTCTTAGATTAAGTAATAAAGAGAGAGTAGAAAGAGACTAGTCTTTAAAAAGTTATTTAGTCTTAATCTATTATATATACTCTACTTTATTAAGAGAAGCTCTTTTAAATACTTAAATAAAATATTAAGGACTTATATAGAGAGAAGAACTTAGTTCTACTTTAAATAAAAGATATAAGAGAACTTAATCCCTTTATACTTAATATAGAGATACTATTACTACTACTTAAGCTTATCTTATTATAAGTAAATTAATAGATAAAAAAGATAATATATAATATAAATTATAAGATTATTAGTATATTTAAGAGAAGTAGTTTAAGAAAAAGAAAGAAGTTATATTAATAGTAATAAAGGAAAGACTATTTACTTACTTAAATAGAATTCTAGTTTATAAGAATAAATACTAATTAGTCTTTAATACTTTTAAACTCTTTAGAGTTAATATTAAAAAATAAGTACTTAAAAGAATAAGATACTTCTTTTTAAAGATTATTCTATATTATTTATCTAGAAAACGTTTTACTAAATAGTTATTAAAATATATATATAAATTATTAATATAAGAGTTATTAAAAACTAGTTAAAGATATAAAGATTAGAAGGTTAAAAGTATAAATTATAAATAGTATTAAAACTTTTAAATTTATCTTTAAATTAAAGTAAAGGTTTATAAATATTATAAACTAGTTACTTAGTAAGTTTAAGAAGTTTAGAATATTTATAACTATTTTAATATAAAGAGTATAAAAAAATTAGTAGAATATATAAAAGCTTTATTTTACTATCTACTTCTTATAGTTAAAAGAAGTTAAGAAATCTAAAGATTATATAATTAACTACTTAAAAATTATAATCTACTATTAATATTATTATAAATATTTAACTCTATATCTTTTAAAAAAGAATTAAATTATAAGATATAGTAGTATAAGATTAAAATAAGTACTTAGCTTAGTCTTTTAGATAAAGAGAACTTAGGCTTACTTATAAGTTTTATAAATAATATTACTATTTTATATAGAATTAATACTATTTTAAAGTATAAAAGAGCTATTAAAGAGGTTAAGTTTATAATTTCTAAATAGATTTAAATAGTAAATTAGTTAATTAATATACTTTAAGTGCTTTTAATTTCTTATTCTTATTTTTTAATACTATAAGAGCTTTACTTATAAAATATATAAATTATTAAAAGAGTACTTATAGCTAAGTTTTTATTAAATTATTATAAGAATATTAAGAATAAGATTTTTAAAAATAAGCTTAAAAGTAAGTAAATATAAGTTTAATTTAGAGGTTTTTATAAAGACTAATAATATCTAGATATACTTTAAAGAATCTATATTTTTCTTTTAACTATATCTTTAGTATATTTAAATACTATTCTAGACGTTACTTTAAACTAGAGTAACGTTCTCTTTAAATATAATATTAATAGTAAAAAAGATAATAATAGTAATAGTAGTAATAAAGATAATATAGAAGATAGTAAGAATAGTAAAGAGGTAAATAATAAAAATTATAGAGATTATATTAAAGGTTTTAATATAATTATTACTAGATATAGCTCTAATAAAAATAAAGTAAACTAAATAAGTATAAAGTAGTATAGTTTAAGATAAATAGATAGTTAAACTATATAGAGAGATTTTATTAAAAGAACGTTATTTAAAGAGTAAATAAACTTAAATATATAAATAAATAAAGACCTAACTTAATATATAACTAAATAAAGCCTTAGTATTATAGCTTAGTAAAGGCTCTATTAATTTCTTACTTTAAGATAACTTTAACTTTAATTTTAACTTTAACTTTAACTTAATATAACTTTATTACTTAATAGCTTTTTAATTATTCTTCTCTAGTAAGCTTTTATTATAAGTCTTTCTTATAAATTATAAGCCTTTATATCTAATCTTATAAAAGCTTCTCTAGTAAGTCTTTATTATAAGTCTTTATTATAAGTCTTTATTATAAGTTTTTAGCCTTATTATACGTCTTTAACCTTATTATACGTCTTTAGCTTATTATAGAACTTTATATTAAGATATAAACTCTTAAGTTTATTATATACTATTATTATAATCTATTACCTTTAACGTAAGTTCTAGTACTCTTATCTTCTTATAAGCTCTTATAGTTAACCTCTTAAAACCTTCTTACTATAATCTCTTAAACACCTATTATTCTAATATATTATCTTATTATTAATTTACTATTATATCTACTTCTAAAACTCTTAATACTCCTACTAGTAAACCTACTAATAGTAACCTAGTTAATTAAGTACTTCTAGCTAGTATACTAAGCTATATAAGTTAACGACTTTATAACTTTAGTAGAGATAGTATAAGTAAGAACGAATTCTTTACTACTTAAGGTAATATATAACTTTAGCTTTTTCTAAAATCCCTTTTCTTAGTTAAGTTATAAGCTAAGTTTAATAGTATTTATAATAAGTTAAGTTAGTTAAAAGCTATTATTAAGAAGTAGAAAGAAATAGTTATTCTCTTATTTAAAGCTAAAAAGGAGATATATAAGCTTAAAAATATAGTTAATTAATATAAAGACTTATTATATTACTAATTAACTTTTAAAAGTATCTTTACTATAAGAAATATAAAACTATCTCTTTTATTCTTTTACTAATAAACTATAGCTTAAGGAATTCTATAATACTACTAAGTTAGATGTTTAAAAGTATAAGAAGTCTAATTAAGTAAGCTTTTCTTTATACTTACTTAGAATATAACTAATAAATTAAATAGTAAAAGGTCTTAAAGCTTAAATATAAATATTAATTTAATATAAATACTAATAATACTAATACTAATAATAATAAGTCTTAAGAGCTTATTTAAAAGAAGTATTAAAGTACTAGTTCTTATTATTAAAATAATGTTTAAGTTATTATTAAACTTAAAAATAGTAACTAAGAGAAATAAATATTCTTTTATTATTTATTAAGTATATTTATAATAATAGAATAATATTATTTTAATAATAATTAAGACTAAGCTAGCTAGTATTATTCTAGGGTTATTTATTATATATCTAGCTAAGTTTTTTCGACTTCTTATATATAGAAGAAAAATCTAGCTCTTTATAATATAATACTAGTATTCTTAAATATATTAGTAATTATTCTTCTTTATAATATTTTAAATATTCTTATGTTTTAATATATATATATCCTACTTTAATACTAAATTATAAGAGTAATTTAAGCTCTTATAATTTAAATATTAATAAGTCTTTTTCTATTATTATTAAATTATTTTTTAGTATATAAAATTAGTTAAAAATAAGCTTCTTCTTAACTATTACTAAATAATCCGTCTTTAGTATTTGTTTTTTATTTTTTAGCTAATACTTTATACTTTATAAATTATATAGTATATATAAGTGTTTTATAGAATTAAACTATTAATAGTCTAATTTTATAAAAAGGTTTCTATATTTAGTAAAGAATATAGCTAGTATTATTAAATCTTTAGTAGGTATTAATTATTAAGTAAAGGTAATAGCTTTAATTTAAAAGATATACTATTAGATTTTAGAGTTCTATTTTTAGAAAGGTAAATAAGTTTATATTACTAAGTTTAGTAAGTAGATAAGGTTAATTTATAAATAGAAATTATATCTTAAGAGAGCGAATTAGTATATTCTTTTATAACTATTTTCTAGGTTTTTTATAATTATTTTTATACTATTTTATATATAAGTAAAAGAGTAGGTTAATAGGTGTCTTTTAATTTTAATTACTATATTACTTCTTATTATATATTTACTTTCTTATTTTTTAAGCTTCTTAGCTTAATTAGTAGAATTAAAGTATTACTATTCTAAGTAGAGTAGAGCTATAAGCTTATAGCTACCTTTTATTTAATTATTCCTTTATTAACCTTAAATAACTTCTTTTTACTTAACTTTTAGATTTTTAACTTAATAAAGTTATTAATTTTTTATTAATATAATTAAACGAATTTTAGATAAAAGTTCTTTAAGTAAGAGTATCTAACTTAAAGTTTCTTATATAAATTATTTATATTTTACTAGTTTTTTTTACTACTTTTTTTAATAATATTATATTTTTATATATAGAATATAATATATTATTATATTAGAGAAGGTAGGAAATATTAATCGGGTTAGTTTATTTTAGTCTAGTAAATATTATTTACTTTAAGAGATAATTTTTTAATTTCTACTATAGCTATTTTATACTCTTTTAAGCCTTTTAAGAACTTCTAAGCATATTATAATTTTTCGTTTATAAACTATTTATAAAGTATATAATATAAATTAATATTAGTTAAAAGCCTAGGTTAGTTTTATTATATTATATATTTATTAATTTAAAAGAGATATAAAGTATTAAATTAATTATTATTATAATAATAGCTATAAAAGGCTTAATAAAGGAAATAAATATATATTATATTTTAAGAGTTATAGTAATATAAAAAGACTATATATAGCGTAGGTAATATAAATAGTAGAAGATTAAAAGATAAAAGTTAAGATATAATATTATTATAATACTAGTAGCTAGAATTTAGCCTAAGTTCTTAACTTTCTAGATATAGTTTATAAGTAGATAATTAAGAGATAATCCTTAAATACTAGATACTTTAGCTTTAATAATTTTACTTAAGAAGTTAGAAGATTTTTAATTATATTTTATTATATTCTACCTTTTTATTAGTCTACTTTTAGTTATTACTTATTCTAGAGTTTTTTTTAGTTATTTCTAGTTAGTACTTTAATTAAATACTTAAGTACTAATTCTTCTAACTTTATAGATATAGCTAAATATATATAAAATTATTTTAATAAAATAATTCTCTTTCTTAATAAAAATTACTTAGATATATTAAATAACTACTCTTAATATTACCTCTAATATAACTCTTATAATATATATTACTCTCTTACTATCTCTATTACTCTATTCTAACCTAGTTATCTATTAATATCTATAGTAATACTAAGTTATAAATAGGTTAACCTTTTACTTTTAAAAGAAAGAAAAGATCTAGCTAAACTAAATTAAACTAGAATAGAATAAAAAGAGTAATAATAAGTATAGTTTAAGAGAATCCCTTCCCTCTTTAAGTTATTAATAAGTAGCTCTTTATTTAGCTAAATCCTCTTTTTTCTTAAGTTACTAATAAGTAGTCTCTTATCTAGCTAAATCCCCTCTCTTTTTAAGTTATTAATAAGTAGCCTCTTATCTAGCTAAATTCCCTCCTTTTTTAAGTTACTAATAGGTAGCTTCTTATCTAGTTAAATTCTCTCTCTTCTTAAGTTACTAATAAATAGCCTCTTATTTAGCTAAATCTCCTCTCTTTTTAAGTTACTAATAAGTAGCCTCTTATCTAGCTAAATCCTCTCCCTCTTTAAGTTACTAATAAGTAGCCTCTTATCTAGCTAAATCCTCTCTCTCTCTAAGTTACTAATAAGTAGCCTCTTATCTAGCTAAATACCCTCTCTCTCTAAGTTACTAATAGGTATAGTAGTCTATTAGATAATAATCTAGATAATAATCTAGATAATAATCTAGATAATAATCTAAATAATAATATAAGTAAGAATAGTCTTCTAAATAATAGTAGTAAAGAGAATACTAGGAATAATAGAGAACTTTATTAAGAAAACTAGTATTATAAAGCTTTTAACTTTAAATAAATAAAATATAATTAACCTAGACTTCTACTCTTTATAATAGTTAAAGATTAAATTAACTACTTAACTTATAATTTTAATAACTTTATAGCTAAGATTATTAAACTATAATAAAGAGAAAATATTAACTTAATTTTTAAGTATATTAGAAAGTTTATAAAGGGATTTTCTTTTATAACTTATTAAATTCTTATAAGTTAGGATTTATTCTAAGAAAGAAAGAAATAAGATATTCTAGAGAAATATAAATAATAATAGAAGAAGAACCTAAATAACTCTTTAATAAGTAGTTATAGTTTTATATTTATATTTAATTAATAGTAGAAACTTAGTAAATAAGAAAGAGCTAACTAGAATAAAGAAGTAAAAGATAAATATATAATAGTATACTAAGCTATACTAATAGTAGAAAATGTTTAAGTAGATATTAGTAAATAGAGGTAGTATATTAAGAATTATAGAAATAAAACTATAAATAAAGCCTTTATATTAATTAGTATATAAGTAAGATAAGATATAAAGTATAGAATCTTAACTCTTAGCTAATATAGGAATAATAGATAAAGATCTTAGAAAAATATAGATATAAAATAATATATTATATTAGTAATTAGAGCTAAGACGAAGAAACTAATAAAATAAGCTATTTTTATACTTATATAAAGAATTAATTTAAAGAAGTATATAAAGAAATAGGCTTTAGACCTTAAGTATTTTATTTACTTATATAGACTAGAGAGTTCTTAGAAGCTAACGCCTATTCTATATTAATTTAAAAGATTATATCTCTATTTAGAACTTATATTCTTAACCTATTATAATAAATACTCTACTTAACTAATAATAATAATAGTAGTAATAGTATTACTAGTAATAATAATACTTCTATTATTACTAGTAATACTTCTAATATTAATACTACTAATAATACTACTAATAACTATAGTATTATAAGTAATATTTCTAATATTAATATTACTAATAATACTACTAGTAACTATAGTATTATAAGTAATATTTCTAATATTAATACTACTAATATATACTCTAATATATTACTAATCTTATTAAGTTTATTAAGATAGAATATTTAAAAGGATATAAATACTTGTTTACTTATAAGCTTTAATATTATATATATAGAATTATATATTCGACTTCTAAAGAGAAGAACTTAAGTAGATATATTAGAAAAGAAGAAGATTAAACTTATTTATATTAGAACTAGATTTAATACTAAAACTATTTAGTTAAGTTATTAAAAGTAGTTAGTAATAAGTAAAGATATTTAAAAGAAGATTTATATATATTTATTAGTAGAGGAACTTACTATTTTTTTTTAAAAAAGAGAATTAAATTAAATATATAATATATTATAAGATAGAAGAGAGATAGAAGATATATAGTATATACTTATATTTTATTAGTTAAAATTTAAGCTCTTACTCTACTATTTATCTTATATATACCTAAGTACTACTTATTAATCTTAACTTCTACTACTATCTATTATATACTCTATTTCTACTCTATTTCTTATAACTTATCTAATTTAGATATATTTAATATAATAAAATAATTTATAATATATTTAAAATAAGATAATATTAAAATATTAATTATATAGTAAGTTTCTATTTCTTTCTAATACTACTTACTAAATCCTCTATCTTATAAGGTTATTTTATTTCTATATAGTATTAGTTTAAAGTTTATATAATAATTTAGAAACTAACTATAGCTTTATATTAATTTATAAAATTCTAATCTATTTAAAACTTTAAAATTATAAATATCTCTTTTAAGCTTAATATCTATTACTATATTTATATTTAATCTCTTATTTATATAGACTCTAAAAAGCTAAGTTAAATTCTTAATAGTATTTATATTATTTAAGTTAAGATAACGTCTTTTAGTATAAATTAATATAATAATTATATTTATATACTAGCTAGATTTTTAGTAAGATATTAGGCTATTAATAAGGATTTAAAGTAATTTTATAATTTTATAGTATTTATTATATAAAGTTTTAAATTACTCTTAAAGTAACTAATACTAAAGAGACTATACTTTAGTCTTATTTTTCTAAATATATATAGCTAATTATCTAAGTAAGAGGTTTTTTAAATAGTATATAGTAAATCTAACCTTTTTTTTAAGTATAGTATAAATTATAAAATTATATATAAGATTATTAAAAAGTAAGATAAATAATAGAAACTCTTAAAAACCTTATATAGATTTCCTTAGATAATCTTTAACTATACTTATCTCTTTTTTTATTAAATAAAAGCTTATAATCTAAAAATTATAAATAACTAATAGCTAAGTAGTAGTAAGCTAGACTTACTTCTTCTATATTATTACTAAAAGATTAAAGTTTTCTAAAGAATATAATTTTATATTTTTAAGAAAGCTAAAATCCTTTCTATTAAAATAAGCTATATTATTAAGATCTAGTCTACTATATTTAACCTTAAACTAATAATATTCTTTAGTTAAAGAATCTAAAATATAAATACTAAATACTAGTTCCTTATTATTTAGTCTTTTATAGATAAAGGTATAAGTTCTTATAATAAAGAATTTATAAATTCTCTACTTTAAATTAGCTTTAAGTATAAGTAAGAGGAATTTTTTACTAGTTAAGTATTATTTTTTAGTAAACCTTAAAGTTTTTATATTCCTATATTAGGCTAATTATATTAGAACTAAGTATATCTTAGATCTTTTATTAAAAGTAGACTTAACTCTTAGCTTAAATCTAAGATTAAAAGTATAAATTATAGAGATTATAATATATAATATTAAAAGAAGATAATATAAAAGTAAATATAAAAAAAGAAATAAAGACTTAATATTAATATAATTTATAAGAGATTCTACTATTAATAAATAAATAAATTATATTTTATAAATAAAGCTCTATTTTAGTCTATTCTAGTTTACTTAGCTCTAGCTCTATTTTACTAATTATCTTAGCTAAATCTAATATATAAATTTAATTTATAAACTAAATTTTTTCTTTATTATATTATTATTATTCTTACGCTACGTAGGCCGTAGGCCGAGCTCTAAGAGTAAGTAGTATATCTTCTATTCTAGTTTATATAGCCTTTTAGCTTATTCTTCTTTACCTCTTAAGCTTCCTTATAAGTATAATTCTCCTTTTCTTCAGTTCCTACTACTATCTATTTAAAGCTTATCTCTCTAACTTAGTAATATAGTAGAAGAGTATAGTAGGTTAGCATATTTAGCCTACTAAGGTATATATTAGTAGTATAGAAGGTATATTTACCTCTAGAATTATTAGAGCCAAGGTCTTACCTTCTAGTATACCTTAGCTTTCTTCTCCTATTCCTCTCTTTCTTTTACCTCTTCCTTACTCTCCTATCTCTCTTTAAGTAATTCTAGTACTAGCTTATACTCCTAGAGTCTCCTTAGCCTAAGCAGCTAAGTAGTTACTCTTAGTACTAGTTTCCTATCTACTAGTACCCCTCTTAGCTCTTATAGATCCTCGATCCTCTTCTCTAAAGCTCTTATAAGCACGTCTCTTTCTTATATAATATCCTAGTAAAATAAGACTAAGTATTCTACTATCTCTCTACTACCTATATAAATATACTATAGTATAACCTAGTTTAGTACTCTTCTTATAAAGAGGAAGGTATTTAGTCTTATTACCTTTATTTATACCTAGACGAGTAGTAAGCTCTTTACTTTAGTAAGCTCTTTATAAACCTTTTATAGCTCCTACTTATCTAGGTCTACTTCGTCTAACACTTCTATATATCTTATTAAGTTCCTCTCTTAAGTCCTTCTCTTTTAAGTCTTTAGGTAGTTCTTCTATTCTATAAGCGTAGTATTATACTTAAATCCTACTCTTCTTACTCCCTACTCCCTTTCCTACTTCTATCTTACTTTCTATAAGTATAGTATTACCTTCCTTACCTTCGTCGGTCTACCCCTTCTTCTCCTCTTTAGTTATATTACTATATATCTATAGGTATTCTAGATTAGTTCCTCTAGCTTAAACCTTTAGAACTTTCTCTTAAAAGCTATTACTTATAGGTTAAGATATAAGTTAATTAGTATATAGTCTACTTTAACTTCTAGGTTTTAAACTAGAGTAGCTTTATATACCTCTATTACTACTTATAAGTATTCTAATTATTATATAAAGAAGCTTCTTACTATTCCTTTCGTATTCCCTCCTTTTAGTATAGTATAGTACTATATTAACGCTTTATATACTATTACGCTTTTTATTATTACTATATATATCTACCTTACTTAGTAATAGTCTACTCTCTATGTTTTTCTAGTAAGCCTTATAAGTATAAAGGTCTATATTATAAGCTTCTTTTAAACTCTTTCTTAGTATATCTTCTAGTTTAGTTTCCTATCAAGCTCTACTTCTAAGAACCTTATATGTTTAACTAGTATAAGCCTTATCTTCTTAAACTAGACTATCTCCTTTTATAGTACTCTTATTCTTATAAAGTATATAAGTACTATCTTCTCTAAGCTAAAAGCTATTCTTTACTTATTTACCTACTTGTTATATACTTTTTAAACTATCTTAAATATCTTATAGTTTACTACTATACTTTTTAATATTATAAGTAAATTTATATTATTTATAAAGCCTACTATAATAAGCTTATTAATTCTTACTAAGTCCTTATATAGTATTAAGATAAAGAGAATAAATAGTATTAGTAATAGTACTAATCCTTATAAGATACCTTATTTAAGGTCTCTTTTATTTACTAATTATCTATTAAAGAATAGCATAGCTCTTTATTTAGAGAGAAAGCTCTCTATCTATATTACTACCTATTATAGAACCTTCTTCTCTCTTAATATATAAAGTAGCTATATATAGTCTACTTAGTTAAAAGCTTCTACTATATCTAGTTAGGCTAGGGATATATAGCTCTTATTTTCCTATATTATATATATACTTTCTATTACTATTCTAATTACTAGCTCTATATTTTAGTGTTTCTAGTTACCTATCTATAGCTCTAGTAGTATTACTATTTCCTTTATAAGCTATATAAGCCTTTATACTATTACTTTTTTAAGGATCTTACTTATAGTTAAGAGTAGTACTATTAGCTAGTAGGCTCCTACCTTACTCTACTCTTTAGTTATTTTACCTAGTTTTCTTAGTACTACTACCTTTATATAGTAGAAGTAGGATAAGAAGTACTATAAGTAGAAGCTTACTTCTACTATTATAGTAAGTACTTTATAAAGTAGTTTATTATAAGCTTTTAAGAAGCTATTTACTAGTATATTAAATCTTAGCGCTTTTTATAATACTAATCTTATAGCTATCTTAATATACTTCTTAGTTATATGTTAGCTTACTAAGTACCTTTTAGAGAAGCTCTTAGTATTCTAGTCTCTATTAGGAACGCTTAAGTAGTTAGCTATTAACTTTAAAAAGAACTTTTCTATAAGAATATAGGCCTTCTCTTAGTAGGTCTTACCTTTTATTCTATTAAGTAATATAAGTATTAGTAGTATTAGTACTTCTAGTCTTATATATTCTTTAAAGTATACTTACTTCTTAAGTATTTAGAGTTTCTTTTTATCCTTTACTACCTCTATTAGTACTTCTCTCTAGCTCTTTATCTTTATCTTTCTATTAACTATTTAAAGTTTTTAAAAAGCGTTATTAAGCTACTACTTTAAGCTTCTTAATTAGTACTTCTTTTAAGTCTTTTTATATCTCTTTACCTTCCTTAACACTTCTTTAACCTCTATATTCTACTAAGGCTATACTCTCTCTCTATCTAGCTTCTAGAGTAGTATTAAAGCCTTTACTATTTTTTAAAAGTCTTTTATAAGTCTTTATACTACTCTCTTAAGTTCTTATATATTTTAGATTATAAGTGTTTCTAAGTAAGAGGCTTCTACTTTAACTAAGATCTCGTCTATTAGTCTCTAGCTAAATCTAGGCGCTTATAGTACCTTTCCCTCTCTTCTTACTTTTATTATAAGAAGTTAAGCTATATAGTTTAATCCTAGTAGGTTTAAAGACCTTTACTAAGTTACTACGTTCTTAGTAGAGAAGACTAGGTTAATTATAGAGTTATAGGAGCCTTCTCTTCTCTATATAGCTTTATTATAGAGTATATCTCTCTCTAGTATCTATAGTATAGCAAGTTTAAGAACAAGGTTTACGTTCCTATTATATCTCTTATATATATTCTATAAGAGGTAGTAAGTATTTAGGTTATCTATTATAAGTGCTCTTTTTAGTCTTACTTACTAAAGCATATCCTTAATTAGTATCTACTCTATTTATAGGTTATAGACTAAGTAGACTATTATCTTATCTACTCTCTCCTTTATTATTATACTTACCTAGTTCTTACTTATAATATATATCTAGCTTACTTTTAGGTATCTTTTATATATAAAGAGTACTACTACTCTATCTAACTAGATTATATTATATCTTAAACTTAAGGAGTAGCTAGAGGAGTCTCTTATACTATTCTATACTAGTTCTTAGATTACTAATATATTATATTCCTTCTTATGATTTAGAGCTATATTAAGAGCTTCTAGTATCTTTCTTATATTCTAGTATAGTACTATTATACTTATAGTAGTCTTATAAGTAGGGTTTAGGTTACTTCTATTTCTTTCTTATTTAGATCTCTTATTATACTAAGAGAGCTTCTTAGCCTCTCTAAGAACTAGGTTAGGTTACTACCGTTTATATATCTTACTTTATTTATATCTATTAGCCTCTCTAGTATAGATCTCTATCTCTACCTCTTCTTTAAGCTTTATAAGCCCTCTTTCTAGCTAAAGGTAAATAGGTAAGGTGTTTCTATCTTACTCTTCTTCAAGGGTCTTTATAGGTTTATAAACATAGTTATTCTATTAAGATATCGTTCTCTTACTTACCTATAGTATTACTCCTCTATATAGTACTCTTTTATAAATACTAGGTATTCTTCTTTATAATTCCTATACTTTACTAGGTATTCTTTCGAGTCCTTCTTACTAAAGTACTCTTTCTTACTCTCTTTATACCTTTTATATATATACTAGGTATACCTCTTATCTTATTTATAGAAGCGTATTATATACCTCTACTTTTAGTACTTATAACACCTCTATACTACTACTTTTAAGGTATATCTTTTATATAAGAAGTATTATATCTCTTATAGTATTCCTTTTATATATAGCCTCCTTACTTCCTCTATTATTACTACTTTAAGAATATAGTTCCTTTAAGCTAGTCTCTCTTATCCTTAACGCTCTCTACGTCTATTTCCTTATTATATAATCTTTAGTATCCTTATACTAAAAGCTTAAGAGATACTTTATAGTATACTCTCTATCTCGTTCTTAAGTATATTTACTAAGGCTCTTTTTATAAGTATTACTAGCGTTCTTACTACTACTACTATTCCTTATCTAAATACCTTCTTTACCTAGCTATTGTCTTATATATATCTTACCTACTTCTCTTTCTTAAACCTTATTATAATATCTTTACTTTAAAGCTTTTAAGCTACTATTACTTCTACTCTATATCTACTTATATTTATAGCTTTAATTACCTCTTTTAGTAATAGCTTATCTTTCTCTTTATTTATCTCTATTACTTAGACTATAATCTCTCTTATATATTTAACTAGTACTATATATTCCTTTTATAGTATAGTTACTACCCTTCTCTATAGTCCCCTAGTTCTAGCTCTCTCTACCTATGTTAGGCTACGCTTCTTTATTCCTTCTATTCTCTTAACTATAATAATAAGCTCTTCTCTTAGAATTCTATATATAATTATATTATCCTCTCCCTTCCTAGTTCTTTTATACTTAAGTACTTTTCTTACTACTTTAATAATTACTTTAATACCCCTCTCTTCTATTATTAAGTTAAGTATTATTTAGATTAAGCCCTTCTCTATCGCGTCTACGTAGTCTAATACTCTCTTCTGTCCTCTTATACTCTACTCTTCTTAGTTTATTATACTATCTTTATTAGTCGCTAGTACTCTAGAGAGAGGAATAGGAGCTCTTTATAAGCCTCTCTTTTTCCTACTACTACTACTACTATAATTATTTAGTATAATTATAGAGTGCTTTAGTCTCTTTCTAGACTATCTAATAATCGTCTAAATGTATTTTAAGGCTTTTAAGGTTACTTTATTAATTCTGAAAAAGTTTTTTCTTTATTATATATAATAGTTATTCTTTTTAAAGTAGAAAATAATAAATAATCTTTAGTAATAGATAATACTTATTAAGTATAAGTAATTCGTTTTTAATATTAAATATTATACTTTATACTCTAAAGAGTATTTTAAGAACGTTAGTTAGAATAGTAGACTAACTAAATATATAATAAAGTATAAAGTATATAGAGTAAGATATAGAGTAGTTGTTTTTTAGAAGAAAATATCTCTTTTTAAAATAGTAGAGAAATAATAGAATTTAAATTTATAGGTTAGTAACTAGTAAACTACTAGTTATAGTAAAATTTAAATTAGTATAAAAAATTAAAAGATAATTTATAAAAAAGAATAAGTATATTAAAAAGTATAATAGTATTATAGAAAAGCTAGTAATAAAGGAATAATAAGTTATAAGTAGGTATAAATATAATAGATATATACTTTCTATAAAAATTATAATAGAGATTATACTTTTAAATTAATTTTTAACTTAGTATTATAATATTAATAGAATAAAGTTTTTAAAATAATATTTAAATAGAATTCTCTTAAATAGAACTATATCTAATAGAATTATATTAGATAGAAGCTTAACTAAAAACGTTCTCTCTTATAAACTAAGACTATAACTAATATCTAGATTATTTTATTAACTATAAAGTTAATAAATATTTTTAAGATACTAATAGATTTTTAAAACTAAGCTAACTTTAATAACTTCTTATTATAAACCTTAAAATAAAAGTAAAAGTAAAAGATAATATATAAACTCTAATAATAAAAATACTAAGTAGATTATATTTATTTATACTTACTAATATATAGAGTTTTTAATCTTCTTTTAAAAGTAGATAAAAAGTTTTTAAATTTATAAAGATAGAATATATAATAAAAGATAGAAATAACTTTTTTATATATTATCTATTATTTAACTATAAGAATTCTATTTAAATAAATATAGAAATAAATTAACTATATATATCTAAAGTTTAGCTTCTTCTCTTTTCCTTAGTTTAACTTTAATAGAACTATTAAGTAATAGATAAAAAGTAACTTATTTAAAGAGACCTTCTTTTTTAATTATTTACTTAGATATAAGATATATAATAGATTTAAAATAGAAGCTTTCTTATAGTTAAAGAGATAATATATCTAAGGACTTAAAACTAGTAAAAAAGCTTTATAATATAAATAAAAATAAGTAGATAATAAGAAAATAATTTATACTTATTTACTAAGAAATCTATATATAAAAGGATTATTTAGATAATAATTAAATAAAGTTATTACTTTCTTATAACTATTCTTTTTACTTTTAGCTCTATAACCTTATATTAAAAGAAATATAATACTCTTTTATTTTATTTTTTAAGAAGTATTTAATATCTTAAGAAATTATCTTAAGAAATTATCTTATAAAATTATTTTAAGTAATTTATAGATATAACTCTTTTTTTATTAAGTATTATTTTAATTAATTAAAGTCCTTTTATACTTATAAGTATTAAGATAAAGAAAGCGATTATATTCGGTTCTAACTATATATAGTTATTATATTAGTACTACCTTATTAGTACTAATATAGTAGCTTTCTAATATATAGTATTATCTAATTAAAGTATTACTACTTTATTTAGTATTATAATATATTTAACTATATATATTTAGAATAATATAATAATAAAGCTTTTAAAATAACTAAATTAATTAACTTTAAAGACTACTAACTCTTAGTATATAGCTAAATAGTATAAATAATAAACTATACTCTTATAACTAATTATATTTTAAAAAAACTATATATAGGAATATAGAAAAAGTAAGGCTTAAGGCTCTAGTTATTATTAGATAAGAAATATACTTATAAATATTATTAAAAAATACTATTAAATACTAGTAATAAATATAAGACTATAAGACTTCTAAATAGCTATACCTCTTCTATTAATATAGCTAGCTAGAGATTATTATAGAAAATACTATTAAACTTCTAAAGCTTCTTAGTATAGATATAAAAAAAAAAAAAAAAAAGATAATTATATTAGAATATAAACTATAAACTATAACTTATCTATAGTAATAATTGTAAGTAAAATATTAGAAATGTTAAGACTCTTTAACTTATTATAAGAAATAAGTTTTAAATATTACTTTTTTCTTTAGTATATAATTATTTAAATTTACTTATATTTAGTAATAGTATTATTTAGAAATTTAAGCTTTCTAGTAGCTATATAGTAGAATCGACTAATATATAAAAAAGTCTTAAGAACTATAGACTTTAGTAAGCTATTCTAATACTTAGTAAAATACTTAGATTTTTTAGTAGTATATCTTTTAATTAGTAAGAGACTAGTTTAAAAGCTCTAATAAGTATAATTAAATACTATATTAATCTAGATTTTAGTAATTTCTATAATACTAACTTATATTTTAAGAAAATTTAAAGCTCTATTTATAAAACTTTATTAAGATAAGGTAAGTTATAATTCTATTTTACTTATATATTCTAAAATATTCTTATAACTAGTATTATTAAGATTAAGTATATTATTATTATTATTAGTATTATTAATAGTATTATTAATAGTATAAGTGTTAAGTAGGCTTAGTAAACGTAAAAGAATACTCGATTAATATATAGATATAAATAACTAAGATAACTATATAGCTATATAAGAAGATTTATAAGAAGATTTATAATAAGTAGATATTTAAGAAGAGATATAAAGTAACTTTTAAGAAGTATTCTAAGAGGTTATAAGAGCTCTAAATATAATAACTATATATTAAGAATTATTAATACTAGTAGAAGTAATAATAGTATAATAAGAATTATTAGTATTTATATAGAATAAGATAGGTTTAGAAGAAATATAAGTTTAAGAGGTTAAAATACTAAAAGTAGTAAAGTTCTAGCTAATTAGCTTAAATTAAAAAGTTTAATTAATTAATACTTACTTAATTCTTTAAAAAGCACTTCTATTTAATAAAAGAGATAGAGATCCTAGTATTATAAAGATAAGTAAACTAATTAGTATTAGAAAACTAAGGATTATATTTATACTATTCTTAGTATACTAATATAAGTAATAGAAGACTAGCTTTATAAGAAATCTAATAATAATTAGTAATAGTATAAGATATTAGTATTATAAGATATTATAAGGCTATAAGATACTTTTAACTTACTATAATATTTATACGTTATAGTAAGAATACTAAGTACTATTTAATTAGCTTTAGAGTAAGGTAGATTATAGAGAGTAGCTTATTTAAGAATATATTAAAGTTATAAGAAAGAAGAAGTAAATATCTTACTCTAAGATAGTTTATTTACTAAAATAAAGACCTACTTAGTATATTATATAACTATTAGAAATAGATAAGGTTTAAGTTAATATATAACTAAGTATTAGAGCTAATTTAACTTTAACTTTATATATCTAACCTTATATAATATTATTAAATACTTAATTATTAATTTAGTATACTACTTTATATTTATTTCTTAAAATAGAAACTAACTTATAACTATAACTTTTATAAATATAGACCTTACTTACTTTTATATTTTATAAGTTATTTATATTTATATTTATATTCTTAATTTATAATACCTTTATAATTTAAACCTAACTTTTTTATAAATAATAAATACTATAGAGTTCCTTCTTTAACTAATAATACTAATATTTAGTATTATCTAGCTAGTCTTAGAATTATAACTTTAGAAGTTAATAAAAGTCTTTTTAGAATTCCTAATAAAGCTATAGCCTTTTATAATTATACTAATATTAACTAACTATTTTTTACTATTCTTATAAAAGATCTTTATCTAATTATAAAGTAATAATTAAGATATAAGAAGTATTATAATAGTATTATATATATTCTATTATAAGTAAAGGCTTAGATTAGAGTACCTTTTTCTTAATTAAGTAGATAATAAAAAGCTAAACTTATATTTAAGAATATATACTTATTAGATAATAAAGATATATATATAGTAGAAGGAATTAATATTCTTATTCTATTTTAAAGAAAAGGTAATTTAAAATATACTAATAAAGTCTTTAAAGAGATTAGAAACGTTATATACTAACTTAATTACTTAACTATTTTAGAGTTTAAAAAATATAAAAAAATAACTAAAAGTAATATTTTTTCTATATCTATTTATACTATAAATATACTAATAAGAGATATTAGCCTTAAACCTACTAACTTATATAATAAAACTATTCTTACTTAGTTAAAAGAGAAAGCTATATACTTATTAGATTATAAGATATAAAAATAGAAAAGAAATAGTACTCTAGTTCCTCTTATAAATAATATTAAACTTAATAACTAATACTTTAAATTAAAATAATATAATAGATTAAAGTAGAGTATAGATAGTAATAAGTAATTAGATAATAATATACTTATAATTTTAATTACTAATATTAAGATATCTCTAGTTTTAAAGACTTTTATTAAAATTAAGTTAAAAATCTTTACTTTTAGTTTTTAATTCTTAAAAGAATAGCTAAATAAATTAACTACTTTACTTTCTTAAGTTACTTTTAATAAGCCTTTTTTAAATCTTCTTAGTATCTTTACTAATAAACTACTTAGTAAAAGTAGTTAAAATAAAAGAAGATAAAACTATTAATATTTTAAAAGAAAAGTAATTTAAATCTTTAAAACCTTTAATTAAAAGTATTTAGAAGTTAAAATCTAAGCTACTAATTCTTTAAAATTTAAACTAAAACGTCTTCTTAGTTCTCTCTCTAATAATACTATTAGTTAATTTATATATTAAAGCTACTTCTATTCTCTCTTCTAAGTTACTACTAGTTAATTCTATATTATTAGTAGTATACCTCTCTCTTTTTAAAGCTAACTTACTACTTTCTATTCTTATATTTAAGTCTAGCTTAGTTATTATAAATTCTATATTAGCTATCTCTAGTAGTATAGTTAAAGCCTCTTCTATATTAGAATTTACTAATTTAGATATTAAAACTTATTTTATAAATTCTTAAAATCGTAGTTTTATTCTTAAGAAGTCTTAGTAGTAGAGAAAATAAATTTCTAAAATAAGCTTATAAAAGAAAATACTATTAAAGTTTATTTAAACTATCTTTTTCTATTTTTAGTTAAAAATAAAGAAATAGATTTTAATTATTTTTTATAGAATAATAACCTAATTAATAAAATACTAGACTTTTTATCTTTTAATCTTAATAATAAAGCTAAAAAGAGTCTTTTTATTATTAATAATAAGAAGAATAATAAGAAGGATAATAAGAAGGATATTATTAAATAACTTAGCTAGTTATTATTTAAAATAGAAGAAGGTTTAAAAGTAAGCTTAAACTTAATTAATCTAAGTTTTATTAATTTTAGTTAACTACTTTTAGATTTAATTTATACTTTAAATAGACTAATAATAAGTACTTCTATAAGCTTAGTAAGCACTTCTATAAGCTTAGTAATAGTATTAAATACTTTAAATATTAATCTTAAAAAGCTTTATAGCTTTTATATTTTACTTTATATTATTAACTTTATAATAGAGGCTTATTATCTTTCTTTTAAAGAAGGTAAATTAACTACTATAACTAGAAAATCTAAGAAATAAGTAACTAAAAAATAAGTTATTATTTAATAACTAGTATATAAACATCTATATTAGAATAACTAAGAATAAGTTTTAATATACTTTACTTATTTTATATTCTATTAAGAGTATTTAATCTAGTTTCTCTTAAATAGATTAGTAGATATAAGAGATTAAGGTTTATTATATAGAATAGTAAAGAGAGAATTTAAAAGTTATCTTAAAAGACTTAACTATTATTAGTTATTTATATTTAATTAACTAAGAATAAATAAATTTAATTAAGAAGAAAAACCTTAAATATTATAATTTAGATTATTTTAAGTATTATTAAAAGTATATAATTTATTAAAATAAGAGAGATAGAGAAGAGTGTTTAGTATAGAGTTTAGTTAATAACTATTATATACTTATAAAATAATATCTACTAGTATTATCTTAACCTTTAAATATACTTTAAAAATATCTACTACTTCTATAAAGACTAACTTAAACTAGAATAATTATAATAAAAGAAGTATAAATAATTACTAATATAAATATAAGTATATAAAAGGCTTTTACTAGATTATAGATATTATTTCTTATTTTTAGTTATTACTAATATTTATCTAAAACTACTCTTTTATAATCTATAAAAAGATATATAACTTTCTTATAGTCTTAGCTTTTAAGTAAACCTACTAATATCTCTACTAATAAAGATACTAAAGATACTAAAGATATATTATCTTTAAAGCTTTAAACTCCTATCTTAGAATCTATATCTTTAGATTTTTAGCCTACTACTTATTATATTAGTAAAAGAAGAGCATTTTTAGAATTATAATCTATAAGCTATTATACTAGTAAAGACATAGTACTTATAAAGGTATAATCTACTAGCTATTCTATAAGCGATTATACTAGTAAAGACGTAGTACTTATAAAGCTATAATCTACTAGCTATCTTATAAGTAATTATACTAGTAAAAACATAGTATTTATAAAGCTATAATCTACTAGCTATCTTATAAGTAATTATTATCTTATAAGTAATTATACTAGTAAAGATATAGTACTTATAGAGCTATAATCTACTAGCTATCTTATAAGCGATTACTATCTTATAAGCAATTACTATTCTATAAGCGATTATACTAGTAAAGATATAATATTATTAGAACTAGAACCTAGAATTAAAGATATTAGCGTTTTAGAAACTTAATAAAAGGGTTATATTAGAACCTAGTTAATAGAAGAAGATAAAATTAATTAGTTAAACTTAAAAAATTTATTATTATTAAATTATTAAACTTATATTATATAGTATAATTATCTTTTAGCCTTTTTAACTTTATACTAGCTTATAATATAATAATAGAATAGTATATACTTAAAGTTATTCTATCTATTAGATAATATAACTAAATAGTAGAATTCTCTATTTATATTTTTATAAAATATTACCTTTTTAAAAACTAATATTATAATCTTTATTACTCTAACTAGATCTTACTCTTCTTCTAAGACTATAGCCTTATCTTTAAATTTATTTATATCTTTTAAGATTATAAATTCTAAGCTTTTAACTAAATCTTATATACTTTTTATAACTTTAAAGATTAATTCTTTTATTAATCTTACTTTTATAGAAGTTATAAACTATTTTTAAGCCTTTTCTTCTATCTTAGCTAGTAATAGAATTAGTTTCTTAATTAAAGTAACCTTTTTTAAAGTTTACTATAGTTCTTTAATTAAATTATCTTTATTAATTATAAAAGCTTATAGTTTATTAAGATCTTAGTTTAGCTTTAAGAATATAGATAATAAGTCTTTACTTTTAAGTATTAAACTATATTTATCTTAAAATTAACTATCTTTTTAAATATTATTAGTTACTTTAGTAATAAATCTTTACTATTTAAGAACACCTTCTACTTATCTATTATTAGAAGTTAAATAGTCTTAGAGCTTAAAAGAATTTTATTACTAGTTTTCTCTCCTAGTAAATTATTCTTTAAAATACTAAGGTTATTCTCTAATAATAATATATCTACTACTTAGTAGAAGAATAGTTCTTTAACTTAAAAGCTAGCTACTTAAAGTAGAAATATAAGTTTATAATCTTTTTACTTATTATTAATATAAATTTTCTATATAAGATATATTTAACTCTATTATTAAACCTTTAAAATAGTAGATTTAAAGTAATAAAGCTAAAATTATACTCTTACTTTAAAACGAAATTTTCTTAATAAGTAAGGTTTTATAAAAAGTATAAAAGATATTTAAAATTAAAGAATACTAAAATACTATTATTTCTATAATAGAATTACTATATAAATAGTAAATTTAAGATAAGATAGTAAAAGATTTATTTAATATATTAGTAAACTTATTAATAATAAAGATATATTATAATAAACCTATATTATTAGTAGTAGATATTATAAATAAATCTTTAATTAATAAAGATTATCTTAACTTTAATATATAGCTCTTATTATCTTAAATACTACTATTATCTTTTATAACTAAAGATTTATATAAAAGATTACTTTAAAAAGCTAGTTTATTACTTCTAATAGTAGATTTTAGTAATAAGGATAATAAAAATAATAAAGCTAGCTTTAATAACTCTAGTTCTTTATCTAAATTAGATAAATTAGATTTAGATAAATTAGAAAAGCTTATAACTAAGGATATAGATAATATCTTTAATTCTTTATCTAAATTAAATAGATTAAAAGAGCTTAAATTCTATATATAAGTATCTAGTAAGAAGAATACTTTAAAGAATCTAAACCCTAGTTTTAAATTTACTTTTATAATAAAAGGAGTAGTATTATCTTATATATTAATATCTAGTTAAGACTAAGGATTAGATATAGTAAAGATAAAAGCTTAATATAATATATTTATAATAAGTTATAAATTTAAAAAGACTTTTAAATTTTATATATTAAAGTATAAAGAATCTCTTAGATATCTAAATAAGTAGTATAAGATTAGTAATTAGGTATAAAGAGTAGAGTATCTAGATTTATACTTAGTAGTATATATAATTTAGAAAGTTTTATATAAAGTTTTAACTAACTATCTTTAATATCTTAACTTACTAAAAATAGACTATTTATTATATATAAACTTTAATAAAGTAATTTCTAAGAAAATAGATAATACTAAAATAAATATTATAGATATTATAAAGAGATAGAGTTAAATAGTTAGAAGTAATAGTCTTTTTATTAAGATATTAGATTATAAGTCTATTTAAAAATAAAGTAAATTTTTAGCTTATAAAGGTAATAAACTAGAACCTCTTCTTTTAATATACTTAAAAGAGAGTTAGCTTAATATTTATAATATCTTTTAACTTAATATAAATAATATATATAAGAATTAAAGAGATATATATAAACTTCTCTCTTAATAATAGTAAAAAGATCTTATAAATAGAAAGTTTAGTTTAATTAATATAGTAACTCTTAATTTAATATAAATAAATAATATAAAATATAAACTAGATTTAATTTTAAATATTAAAATACTTATAAATAAGGAAAAATATATAATAAAGGAAGTAGGTCTAAGTATACCTAGACTCTCTAATTTATAACCTAACTTAACTAATAGTACTTTATAAAATAGTATTTCTAATAAACTTAAGAAATATCTATTTACTAATAAGATATCTCTCTTATAAGTAATAGAGGAAGAAGAGAAAGTTAACTTAGAAGTACTAATTCTAAAAAAACTAAGATCTATAGCTAGATTAAAAGCTAGATTAAAGACTAAGTTAAAAGTAATAGTAATAAAAGATCTTTATAGTATATTTTTTAATTATAAGTATAAGAATTAGATTTAATTTATCCTAATACTATATTAAAATTCTAAATCTAAGTTAATAACTATTTTTAAGTTAAGTAAAATAATTTATAAAGTTCTAGATCTTCTACTACTACTAATATCTAAAAATACTATTAATATATATATCTTTAACTTTACTTATATATATAACTTAGTTAATAATATAATATACTAGTATTACTATATAAAAGAGATTCTTTATAATAGTAGAGATAAAAAGGTTTTTTAGTTTTATTATATAGCTTTATTTATAACTTAATTTTTATTTAAAAGTTTAAGAAATAATTATTTTAAAGTAATTAAGGTTAATATCTATTACTAGTATATATAATAGTACTTACTAAGTTATTAAAAGGCTCTAAAGCTCTATTAGATAAGGTCTTAACTAAAAATTATAGTAGAGAAGAAGAAGAAGAATATAAAAGAGAAGGCTAAAAAGGTAAAGGCTAAGAAAGGAAAGAGAGCTATAAAAGAAAGAATAGCTAATATAAGAAAGAGAAAAGTTAAAAGTAAATATATAAAGAGATTAATAAGAAAGAAGAGTAAGAAGAAGTATTAATAAATAAAGTATATAAATATTTTTTATCTAGATTTTAATATTTTAATAAAGAAAGTATTAAGAATACTAGTAATAATATTAATTAAGAATACTATTATTCTTATTTATAGCTTTAAATAAGAATATTAATATAATACTAGGTTTTAATAGGTTTCCTTTATATCTTAATTCTAGTTTCTTCTACTATTAGTTAACTTTTATAATATACTTATACTCTATTAAAAGAAGGATATAATAAAGAAAAGTAATACTAAGTAATTAAGACTAAAAGAAAAATAAAAAGTATTATAAGTATAATAATTAATAAAATATATACTTAGAATATATAAAGTTATACTAAAAGAAAAGAATAATAAAGTAGCTTATAAAAGAAGATTAATAAAACTTCTAGTAAAGAAGTTTAAAATATATAAATATATATAAGTAAATAAAATAAAAGAAAGAAATAATAATATTATATATATAAAGAGTAATAAAACCTACTTACTTTATTTAAATATAGATATTTATATAACTTCTTTATTTAAATAATAGTATTATATATCTAAGAAGTAATAGATATTATAGCTTATTAATTTAAATTATAATAAGTTATATTTACTCTTTTCTTACTAAAGTAGTACTACTAAATTCTATTACTATATTACTTAGAAAGCGATTCTACTTTATTATAATTCTATAGCCTATTATTATAATTCCTCTTAATATTATAATTATTCCTAACCTATTCTAGTATACTTTATAACCTAGTATACTTTCTAACTTATTACTAATTAGTATCTATTAATTAGTATAATAGATATTATAAGTAAAGTAGAGATTAAATTAGTAATAAATATAGAATAGAGTAAGAGAAGTTAGTTAACTATAGCTTTTTAATTATAATAGAATACTTAAAGAATATAAAGTTAATTATTAAATTATTTCTTAAAAGTTAAATAATAAACTTATAATTTTTATATAACTATTTAATTTATAGAAATCTAATATTATCTTTACTATTCTACTTATTAGTATTTATAAAAGAATTCTTATTTATATTCTTATTATTATATTTTAGTTTATTAAAAGTACTTTTACTTATTATATTTATTCTTATATACCTTTTTATATCTTAAAAAGGTATCTTTTTTTTAAATTTCTTAATATTTCTTCTTTATTTATAAATCTTATTTAACTAACTATAAGCTTTCTTTCTTTTATTAAGTATTTAATATTTATTATCTTTATTTTTTATATATTTACTAGTTTTAAGAAAGTAGAAATTAGTATAATTTTTCTTCTTATACTAGAGTAGTTTATAAATTAAAATATACTTATTTAATTAATTTAGCTTAGGTATTTATAATAGATAGAGTAGCTTATATATTTTTATAAGCTTATTTTATAATATTATAAGTATCTATTATACTTTTAAAAAGAAGATTAATAATTTCCTAGTTAGCTTTTTAACTTAATTTATTTAACCTAACTTATATAAAATTACTAGTCTTAGTATATTCTTATAATATAAGAAAAGAAATAATCTATAATAGTTTTTCTTAAAGATTAAAAGAAGCTTTTATTAGTAGACTTAAAAGAGTACTTAGTAAGCTATTTTTAGAATAACTAGTTTTTTAGATATAGTATAAACTACTACTAAGTCTTTTTCTAGGTTAATTTTATAGTTAACTAGTTATATACCTTATAAAGCTTTTATCTATATTAGATAGTATTTTTAAACTTTATACCTTTTAGAAAGGTCTTTATAATATAACTAGATATTAAAATACTATATTTATATTATTACTTAAAAATTCCCTATTACTTAGTAGTTCTATATTATAATTACTTTTAAAAGAAGTTCCTACCTTTATAAAAAGACCTCTCTTTATAGAACTAGTTATCTTAACTATTTAACTCTCTTTATTATATACTCTCTTAAATAGCTACCTTTTAGAAAACTACTTTTTAAGAAACTCTTTTTTAAGATAGTCTCTTTTAAGATAGTTTCTTATAAAATATTATCTTTTAAAAGAGAATAGCTTATTTTTATACTCTAAATCTATAACCTTCTCCTAGTATTACTTACCTTTATTATAGTCTACTTTAAAATACTTTATTATATATTAATAAACTATTAATTAGTTCTTATTATTTTAATCTAAAAGGTAAAATAATAATCTATAGAATACCTCTTTACGTTACTTAAATCGGGTTTTAAGAAGACTATATTAAGCTAGTTATCTTTTTTAATAACTTTTAAGCTAATATTAAATTTAATTAGAGTTTAGAGTATTAATTTAAGTATAGAGTTTATAGAAAAAGTATTTTAGATTAGTATTATAAGAATTAGTAAGACTATATTTAAATAATATAGTAATAAGAGATCTATAAATAGAGAGATCTTAAGATAGTCTACTAGTAAATAAAGATTAGATATAAAGTTTAGTATTATATAAGAGTTATATAAAGTAAAAGTTTAATTATAGATCTTTTAGTAGAATTTTAAAATGTTTAAAGAGAATAATAAATATAGTAAAGTAGAATTAAAGAGTGTTTTAAACTATAAAGATATTAAGAATAGTACTTTAAGAAAGCTACGTTAAATAGTAATATAGCTTATATAAATTTAAGTTAGATAATATATATTAGCTTACTTATATAAGAGAAGGTAATTAATAAATAAATCGATTAATTAGGATTATTATTACTAGTAAAGTAATTAATAAATAAATTATTAAACATCCGTATCTATTATATAATATAGGTCTTCTTAAACCCTCTTATATATAAGTAGAGAGTAATTCCTCTTTAGAATTACTTAAGTAATATAATTATATTAAACTTTATACTATTCTTTTAATAGGTTATAAGCTTAGAATTCTACCTTAGACTTATTAATTAAATTACTACTAAGTCTTTAAATAATTCCTTAACCTAGTATAAGCGTGTTCTACTAATAGATATACGAGTTATTATAATTTAAAAACAGGATCTCTTATATCTATTATACCTAGTATTACTACTCTTAATTTATCTTAATATATATTATAATAAAAGTGCTAAAACACCTAAGTACTAAAATGCTAGGTTAACCTCTAACCTAGCTTATATAGCTTCCTAGTAGTAAAAAACTTAGTAATCTTAAAGAAGTTAAAAACACTAACCTCTTAATATACTACCTAGATAGCTTATAAAATTATATTAATATAAGCGAAAGTTTTAAAATAAATATATTAGAAGAAATAAGGTCTTAAGAGATTACTAAGAGCTAATTTAGAATAAGTTAAGAAAAGCTAGGAGTAGTTTTAAGAAGGCGCTTCCTAGCCTATTAAATAATAAAGAAGATAAGATAGTACTTACCTATATTATACTTTAGACCTAATCTTTTTCCTTATTATACTTAAACTCTTTTTTAAACTTATTCTAAACACTTTTATAAAGATAACCTACTTAAAGACTTTAACTATATACTCTCTAATCTAGAATCCGAATCTAAAACCGAATCTAAAACTAATACTAGCTCTAATACTACTAAACTATTCTTATTAGAAAACGAACTTCTTTCTTCTCTAAGCCTTATAAACATTTTTAGACTCTATACTAAAGAACCTTTACCTATTACTTCTACCTCTTCTACTCCTAGTCTACTTAGCTCTTCTTAATTATATCTATTAAAAATTAAACTTAGAATAATATCTAAGAGCTTAATAAAGCTAACTAAACTAAATAGGAAAGACGAGTTATTAATAGCCTCTATATTAAAAACTACTACTATAAGTAGCTTATTATCTATAAGAAGTAGTAACTAGATACTCTCCTAGTAGTATAAGCTATAGGTTTTAGATAAGCTACTATTCTAGAGCTAATAGTAGCTAAGAAGAAAGAATATAGAAAGGAGGATAAAGAATAGATTAAATTCTTAGACGTTAGATCTTATATAATATATAGTAAGTATAGCTTCCTAGCTAAGAACTATATTAAGAATAATAGTAATAATATTCTATAACTTCTTATAAAACTTAAGAATAGATTTTATCTTAAAAGATTAGTATAATTTAATTAACTTATAAGCGAACTCTTATTCTTATAGCTTAACGTCTTTGCCTCTATTTAAAAGTATAACTCTTAGTTCCTCTAGATCGATTATAAGCTCTTACTTATCTTATTAGACGCTAAACTTAAAGATCCTTAGTTTAGCTAACTTTATATATTTAGCTTTACTTTATTATATAACACCTTTAAAGGATATTAGGCCTAGACTTATAACTATATTAATAATACTAGCTATATTATATCTATTAGTAAACTTATAGTAGTAGTCTAAAAAGAGGAATAACGTATAACTATAGATACTAATAATATAATAATAGGTATACTTGCTTATAAATAATCTAGAACTAATAAAATACTAAAATATATATACTATAGTAAAATATATTATCTAGAAGTAAACTATATTAAGAAATATCTTTACTTAAAGCTAGCTTATAATAAGTAAATAGCTAATAAGGTAGCTATAAAAGCTGTTAAACGTAAGAAGCGTCCTTACTTTTAAGGTAATACCTAGAATTAGAAAAAGAAGTTAAAAGATAAGAATACTAAGACTACTACTATAGTATTTATAAGACTATCGGTTATTAACTAAAACAACGAAGCTAACTACTACTCTATCTCTTATTAGACTTAGATAGTATATCTTATACTAAATCTTAAAGTACTAAGAGCTTTAACGTCTAAATCCTTATTATAAAGATAGATTATTAATAGTAGGTACTCTAAATCTATTTATTACTAGAAGTTACTCTTTATAAATCTAAGGCCTCTAAACGCTAATAAACTATAAGTAGTAGTAGGTATTAGTAGAATACGATTACTTATTATCTCTAAAAGAATAGTAAAGTTAGTTATAGAAATAGAAACTAGACTATAGATACTACTACTCTTTAATATACTCTACTACTCTACTTTAAGAGCTAACCTTCTTTCTTTTTTATAGCTACTAAATAAGAGACTCTAGATAGACTTATAGAAAACATATAAGCATATTTAAACTCTACTAAACGCTAAAACCCTATACGTCTATAAACTTACTATTAAAGGTAACCTCTAGATATTAATACTAGGAACTCTTTCTAGTATTATAATTTAGCCTATAGAGTATAAAGGACTTCTAGTACTCTTAAGCTAATATAAGCTCCTACTATGCTCTTGCTTATACTCTAAAACATTAGCTAAAGCCTAGATCACTTATATTAATAAGCTAGTAAATATAACTTAGTATACTTACTTAGAATATATAAGTAATAAAGTAATTAAGACACTTTATAAAAGATCTTATAGTATAGATAAAAAGATATATATAGAAGACTATACTTATACTACTTATATAGAAGAGTATATAAAATCAGTTTCTTATTTAAACTATATAGAGCCTAGACGTTACTCTATAGAATTAGTATATATAGACGTTATAGAACCTCTAAAACCTAGACTATTTAGTTTTTAATACTAGGTATACTTTTACTATAATAAAATAAAAGACGTAGAAGCTTATAATATAAAATATAAAAGCGATATATTAGCTCGTTTTAAGAAATATAAAGCTACTTATAAGCGCTCTAAATAATAGATCTATTATATTTATAGTAATAATAAGGGTAAATATATTAGTATTACTCTTAGTAAATATCTTAAAGAAGAAGATATTATACTTAAAACTATAATCTTAAATAATCTTAAGATAAATAGAGCTGTTGAACGCCTAGGCTAAACCTTATAGTAGATAGTAGAGATAATAAGAAGGTATTACTTTAACTTTCACGTTAACTACTTTTAGTCTAAATTATTATAAACCTTTATCTATTTTTATCAAAGACGTATTTATATAGCTACTAAGATTTCCTCTTTTAAGGCTATTACTAGCTTATACTCTTATATTAATTATTTAAGAATTATAGGGTTATAGTATATAGTTCTTAAAAATAAGCTTAAAAAGAGTAAGCTTAAAAAGGCTTAAACTTTTTCTAGATACCTAATAAGCTATAAAAGAGATTATATTAAGTAGATCTAGACTACTAATAAGAAAATTGTTTAAGCTAATAATATTTATATTAATAAAATATAAGTTAACCTATAAGAGAAAGAACTAATACTTAAAGTCCTTACTTCTAAGATTACTCTAGACTAACGACTTAATAAAGTAGATTCTAATTAATAATAAAGTAAGATAGTTAATCTTAAAGCTAACCTTATATTTAAAATTAAGAGAGCTACTATAGATACTACTAAAGTAGTTATAAAGCTAATTAAGGAGTCTTATAAACATAAGTTATAGACTACTAGTAAGATATATTAGTAAGAGATAAAAGATTAAAGACCTATACTTCTAAGAGAAAGAAGTTAAATAAAGAAACTATAAGTATACCTAAGACCGGGCTACTTACTACCTTTGCTTAAGCTTAAAGACTTTAGATTTATAGAGCTATTTAACGATTTAGAAAATAACATCTTAGTACTTCGTTAAAATAAAGAAGTAATACTCCTACCTACTCTACTACTATTAAAGCTTATAATCGTTATATACTATAATCTAGCTATACCTATTACTATAAGAGTATTAAGGTTATAAACACGTTAAAGGTTATAACCCTCTATAGACGATAATAGCTTTAACCTTAGTAGTCCTAGAACCTTACTAGATAATATAGTAGACTATATAGATGATTATAGCCTTTAACTAGCACTCTCTTCTAACCTACTACTATTCGCTCTTATCTACTAGCTAATCAACAAGTTATAGTTTATAGTAGCACTACTAGCCTAGATATAATATAACGTTTTTAAACTATAAATATATAAATAAGCCTATGTCTACGTTAAAGCTAAGAAGTAGATAAAGGCTGAAGATAAGGAAGTAGACTTTATTAAGGAAAATAATACTTAGAAGGTAGTAGATAGACTAGTAAACTAAAAGGTTCTTATAAGTAGATAGGTTTATAAACTAAAGATAGGCGACAAAGGCTAGGTTACCTAGTATAAGGCCTACTAGGTAGTCTATAGCTTTAAATAAGAAGAGAGTATTAACTTTAATAAAACCTTTATTATTATTATAAAGCTAATAAGCTATAAACTTATCTTTATAATCGCTACTACTCTAAACTAGGAGATTAAACAGATAGATATTAAAACTGCTTTCTTATATAGTAATATCGAAGAAGAGGTCTATATAAAACTCCTAAATAGTAGAGAGAATAGTACTAAAGTCTATAAACTTAAAAAAGCACTCTATAGATTAAAACAAGCTCTTAAAGTCTAGTATAATACTCTCTATAGCTTTTTAAAAACACTTAGCTTTAAACTACTTAATATAGATACTAAAGTCTTTTATTATAAAGATATTATTATTATAGCCTATGTTAATAACTTTCTTATTATTAGTAGCTTAATAAAAGAAATCGATAAAATTAAAATAGTACTTAGTTAATAATTTAAGATATCTAATCTTAGACTAGTAGCCTTCTATCTTAGAATAATAGTAACTTATAATAGAAAGTAACGTACTCTTTAGTTAGAATAACACGTCTATATTAAAAAAATACTTTATAACTTCGATATACTTAAAGCTAAGATATATTATACGCTAATAGAAGTAAATAATTATCTTATAAGTGCCTTTAAAGACTATAAGGCGTTAAAGACCTTTAAATATTAATATTAGTTTATAATAGGCTTACTTATATATACTATACTCGGTACTTAACTAGATATTACCTACTCTATATCTATTATAAGTAGATTCTTATCTAATTTAACCGATGAATATTAGATAGTAGTAAAACGAATCATATATTATCTTAAGAGTACTATAAGCTATGACTTAGTGTTTTAAGGTAAGCTTAAGAGACTTATAGGCTATTTGGATACTAACTAGGCTAGATACTATAAAACTAGATAATCTACTTCTAGATACCTCTTTAATATTAGTAGTAGTACTATCTTATAGTTATCTAAAAGATAGGCTATAGTCTTACTATTCTTATATAAAGTAGAACTTAAGAGAGAGATAAATACTATAAATAAAGCTATTTAGCTATAATGTCTTCTAGACTAGCTTATCTTAGAGACTAAACTAAGGGTTACTATAGTAATTCTCTATAATAATTAAGAGGCTATAATACTTATAAAAAACCCTATCTACTATAACTATACTAAGTATATTATTACCTAAGACGCTAAGGTTAGAGAAGTATAAGCTAAAGAATATATAAATCTTATATTTATTAGTATAAAAGAGTAAGTAGTAGATAGACTTATAAAACCTCTTTCTAGGAATACTTTTAAGAAGTTCTAATTCTTAATAGGTGTTAAGAAGAAGGGTGTTTAAAAGCTTAGTAGAGTATCGCTATTACTCTATACTTACTTAAAAATATTATAGAGCTATATATAATACTTTAAAGAAAATAAAGAAAGGTTATATAATATACTCTTTATACTTATACTATTATACTTTTAAATATTAAAGAATAGATCTAATACTTAAAAAACGTTTTTTATTATAGTTTTCTAAAGTTATACGACTATATAGTATAAATTATAAGAAGAGATTATATTACTAAGACTAACGATTTGTATTACGTAGTTAGCTACTTAGTACTCTAGCTACTATACTAACTACTTATATATACCTAATATTTAAATATCTTATAATTAAACTCTTTCTATTATCTATAAATTATCTTTTTTCAAATACTTATTCTACTTAAAAAATGTTAAATACTAGAAACGTCTCTAGTATAACTCTTAAGAAGTTAAAAGCTATCATCTTCTTAAAAGAACTTTTCTTTAACTTTATAGATATTAATACTTAATACTTAAAACTCCTATTACTTAGAAGTTTAAAGACTAACTCTATTAGTTATAATATCTAGTATTACTTATCTAAAATTAATAGTAGTTATAATAAAGTATACTTACTCTATTAGATTATATAATACCTTATTACCTATTATATAAAGTAGGAAAAGGTAAACTAGCGAGATAATATAAATAAGTACTACCTACTATTTAAATACTTCTTATATATTTTTAGTCTAGACTAAATTAAGTCCTAAGATATAATTATTATACTTATAGTTACTTAGATAGAAACCTGGGTTAAAATGAATTAGCTATAATACCTTACTATATTATAGTATACTTAGGTTATAGTTATTAAATAAAAACTCTTTATAAGTCTACAACTCCTTATTCTAGATACTAACGCTGAAGTTAAATATTAAAATACTAATATTATCTCTTTTATAAGTTTACTTAGTATATAAAGGAAATTTATTAACTATCTATAAAAGGATAAAAGTATAAGAAACCTTAATATATAGATTAGTAGAGGAGGTAATACTAGCCTAGTTAGGAGGTGTCTAGCTATCTTAAGTTACTTTATTTAGGACCTTGCTAGTAACTAAGACTATCTTAAATAGTAGCCTTAGAGTCCTAGTTACCTTAAAGCTACTAGTTTCAAATAGGTTACTCTTAGTACTTGAATTAACTCTTATAACTATACTCTTTCTATTAGAATACTAATAAATAAAGTTATTAATCTCTATTCTTAAAAGCTCTTAAAAGAAAGAAAACCTATTCTAGTAAACCTTGCCTAGAACGACTCTAAGAGTAAATAGGCGCCTAACGAGTACTCTAGGTATAAGAGTACTAATTTAGACGACATCGAAGACGAGGATATAGAACCTATGAGATTAGTAGAAACTATAAAAGCAGTAGAAGCAGTAGAACCTATAGAAGACATATTACTACCTACTATACAAAGTCCTAAAATTAAGCCGTCTTTAAAACGCTGTCGTCTTAATACTCTACTACTCCTACTATACTAGGCATCTGCTATACTCTCTAAAGAAGCCTTTTAAATACTACTCTAACTCTTACTAATAAGGCCTACTAATATTATATATACTAAGTATAAAGGACTCTTAATTAAACGTTTTACTAGTATATAAAGGTATATTAAAACCAATAGTACTAAGTATCTACTTAGTATTAATTAATTAATTAAAGTTAAAGTTAAGCCTAGTACTAATATACTTAAAAGATAAGATAAGAACGTAAAGTATAAGCGACTTCTTATATATTTAAGAGAGTATATTAAGAATTAACTAGACTAGCTAATAGATTTCTACTATATCCTAGATAACTATAACTATATAAATGACATAAGTATAGAAGGAGATACTATACTAGATAACTTAACTATAGAAGGCGTCTTAGTATATACTATAGATATAGAAGGAGAGGACGAAGTTAATACCTTAAATTAACTTCTTAAAAGACTCTAATTAGTCTTCTTACTTATATAGTCTTCTCTAGCTTTTTATTCTTTAAAGGTTTTTAGCTAAAGGTTTATTAAAGTATATTAGTATTATAATCTAAGAGTATTTAGATTAAGTAGGAGTATTAAACATCTGTACCTATTACGTAATATAAGTCTTTCTAAACTCTCTTATATATAAGTAGAGAGCAATTCCTCTCTGGAATTACTTAAGTAATATAATTATATTAAATCTTATACTATTCTTTTAATATAAATCGATTACCTAGTATTATTATTATTAGTAAGATAATTAATAAATAAATCGATTACTTAGTATTATTATTACTAGCTAGCTAATCGATAAATAAATCGATTATCTAGTATTATTATTACTAGTAAGATAATTAATAAATAAATCGATTACCTAGTATTATTACTATTAAGTTAATAGATAAATAAATCGATTACCTAGTATTATTACTAGTAAGATAATCGATAAATAAATCGATTACCTAGTATTATTACCTAGTATTATTACTAGTAAGATAATTAATAAATAAATCGATTACCTAGTATTATTACCTAGTATTATTACTACTAAGGTAATCGATAAATAAATCGATTACCTAGTATTATTATTACTAGTAAGATAATCGATAAATAAATCGATTACCTAGTATTATTATTACTAGTAAAGTAATCGATAAATAAATCGATTACCTAGTATTATTATTTCTAGCTAGCTAATCGATATATAAATCGATTACCTAGTAGTATTACTATTAAGGTAATAGATAAATAAATCGATTACCTAGTATTATTACTAGTAAGATAATCGATAAATAAATCAATTACCTAGTATTATTACCTAGTATTATTACTAGTAAAGTAATCGATAAATAAATCGATTACCTAGTATTATTACCTAGTATTATTACTACTAAAGTAATCGATAAATAAATCGATTACCTAGTAGTATTACTATTAAGATAATAGATAAATAAATCTATTACCTAGTATTATTACTAGTAAGATAATCGATAAATAAATTAATTACCTAGTATTATTATTTCTAGTAAAGTAATTAATAAATTAATCGATTACCTAGTATTATTACTAGTAGTATTATTTCTAGTAAGATAATTAATAAATAAATCTATTACTTAGTAGTATTACTATTAAGATAATAGATAAATAAATCGATTACCTAGTATTATTACTACTAAGATAATCGATAAATAAATCGATTACCTAGTATTATTATTAGTAAGGTAATTGATAAATA
>LLCB01000413.1:0-41304 GCA_001414345.1 Hymenoscyphus infarciens
TAATATACTACTTATAATAATAGCTATTACTTTATAATTATTATTTATTACTTAATAATTACTATTATAATATATAATAATAGTAAGAATATAATAACTCTATAGTAGTATACTACTTTCTATCTAACAGCTAATAATCAGCCTCTCTTCTATTTATATCTATTATCGTATAGTATATAATAGTAAATAAAGAACAATTATCTCTTAAAATAATAATACTACTAGCTACTAACCCTACCCTAACTACTAGATACTATAATAGTAGATAAGTTATATTCTTTACAACAATTACGTAAGTAATGCTCTAGTTAACCTAATACTATACTAATTAATAACTAAAGACTCGAGACAAGTCTTTTTAAAGAAGAGGGAATATAATAGTACGTTATTCTAAATTATTAGCATTTATAAAACTACTAATATACCTATAACTACTAATACTTCTATAACTTATAAGATAGAAAGGGCTAAAGAGAGTAAGAATTAGATATTATATGTTTTACTTTAAGGTCTTATATATTTAGCTTTAAAGCTCTTATTATTTTAGTAGCTATATTAGAAAGGACTTAGATATCATTCTTATTAAGACTTAGTAGTCTCTAACCTCTTATATATAGATGTTTATACTTAGTATAGAAGAAGAATAGTTTTTCCTTTTCTTCTATATTAGAGCCTAGTATCTACTCACGTTATTTAGTCTCGAACGTACTCCTATATACCTCTTCTCCTATAGTATATATTTCGTGCTATTATACTAGTTATATAATAACCTACTCTCTAAGTAGAAGATAAGCTACTATACTATATTAGAGTATTCTAAGACTAGATATATATATATTCTACTTATATATACCTTTTTTAAAGAATTCTAATTAAATAAGAGTTACTTTTAAGACTAGAAATAAGATTAATTTAATATATCTATATTTAGATTTAAGAGATTATATAAAAAGCTTAGTACTTAAGATTATACTAAGTCTAAGGCTTTTATTACCTTTCTAGACCTAAGAAACTATTTCTACTATAATCTTAATAAAGGTAAATACCTTACTATATAATTTCTAGATCTTAAGATAAACGATTATATTAAATACTAGAGATTAAATAAAAAGAAGCTATATAATCTATAAGAATAGTTAGATAAGAATATAGATATTAAAGATAAATTACTTAATAACTAAGATAAAGATAGCCTAGAGAGTAATAAAACTATTATTAAATCTAAGACTTCTAAGATATATACTATTCTTTAGTATAAGCTTAAAAACATTCTATATACTTTTACTAGAATAGTTATTAAATTTCTAGAAGCCTTATTAGATATACTCTCTCTTCTTCTTATTATAAGAAAGAATAGACGTTAGAGAGAACTATCTAGGACTAAAGTGTCTATTAATATTAATATTCCTACTAATAAATTATAACTAGAAGCTCTTAACGTTATAGAGTATAAAAACTAGATTATATATAAAGTTATAGTAATACTAAAAATAACTAACTAACTCTTAAAAGAAATAGTATATTATATTAATATTAGGTGTTTAGTTAACTTAAAAAACATTATATTATAGTATATACTAGCCTTTATCTTTATACTATTTATTAATTTTAATAATTCTCTTTACTTTAAGCCTTTAAATTTTCAAAGGAACTATTATAAACGTTTCTTTATAAATCTATTTATCTAATATATTATTTATAGCTTCTTATTTAACTACTTAGTAAACTTTAAGTCTTATAAAAGCATAATCCTCTTTATCTTAATCTAAAAGAGCGTTACTACTTATAAGACTAATTATATAAGCTATATAATTATTATAGTATATATAAATCTAGATAAGAAGAAGTATACTCTTCTTATCTACTCTACTAACGTAGAAACCGATAAGTTAGCTATAAAGATAATAATACTATTTAAGAAGTTTAAACTAGAAAAGATAGTTATTTATATTAGTAGCCTTAAAATTAAGAAATTAAAATTCCTTATATACTATATTTTAAAAAAGTTTATATCTATTATTAAGCTATAAAATAATAACAATAGTACTAAGAATAGAGATAAAGATAATAAGAGTAAAAACATAACTATAATTATTAAATATATCTTCTAAGAGCTACTTTATAATATAGCTATAAATATAGATAATAATAAGCGATAAGATAATAAGAGATTTAAGATATATATATATATTTATACCTTAGCTTTTTATATAATTAAGGAAATCTATAACTATTCTAATAACCTTAAATATTACTAGCTAAACTGTTTTATAATAGAGCTTAAATTAAATCTAAATAACCTAGAGCTTAACCTAGCTATTATAAAGCTAGTAATTAAGAGAATCGCTTATAAGGTATACTATAAGGCTAATATACTTATTACTACTCTAGCCTTAGCTTTATAGACTTAGGTAGTTAAAGCTATTAGTCTAATTTACGTTTTCAGGAATAATAAAAGCAGTCTAAGAGACCTAGCTATTATATTAGCTCTTATATTAATTTATAAATATAAGATTTTTATTAATAATAGTAATAAAAAGCAAGATAAGCCTTTTATTTAATTAAAAGACGATAAAGCTACCTAGAATCCTCTCTCTTTACTTCTTAGTTTAACTATATTAAGTTAAGCTATTTATAATAAAATTCCTATTATCTATCTAATATATTCTTATTACTACTAAACCTCTCTTACTATCTGGTTTTTAAATTAGTAATACTATAATAATATGCTTATTAACGCTATAAAAGACTATAGATAATTATCTAGTAACTTATTTACTTAAAAGCTAAATAAGAAAGTCTTTAGAAATAGTAGCTAGTTTCTTATAGTTATTATTTAAAGAGTATAGTCTAATATTAAAGAATATAGCTATAATATCTATAATAAAGTATATATAGATAAAGTACGTTATTATATAAAAGCTATTACTAGCTTATAATATTTTATAAAGCTAGAGGATTAATATAAATTTATAGCTTTTAGTGAATATAAAGCTAAGGTAAACGCTTTTATAATCAAAATCGACTAATTAAAAGATCTGAATTATATCTTATATATAATTAAAACCGTGTAAGATAATATCTACTCTTTTATTATTTTAGACTTTCTAGATACTATGTTTCTTTCTTTATAAGTAGGTAGTCTAGAACGTTTATTAGTTATTCTTATATACTATATATATAGCTTAGTAATCCTTATTAGCGACTATGTTTTCGACTCTACTAGGTATAGCTATAGTAAAAAGGATACTAGATTATTAATAGACTATAAGGTAGTTAGTAAGCTTTATAGCCTATACTATTATACTTAAGACTAAGGTTATATAATAGAACGATAGGCTTTTATAGTAAAGGTATGTCTAAATTATAGAGAGTACGGTTATAAGAAATTAGAATATCTAAACGATTTAGTCTTTAAGTATAAATTATACTTAGAGTTAGAATATAAGGAACGCGACTACTTAAATAAGCTCTTAAAGGATTCTAAGAGCTATAATCTTTTTAGCTAGAGATATTATAAATACTAATCTTACTTTTACTTTTATAAGGAATTCCTAAATAGCTACTTATAATATAGATATAAAGTATATAATTAGTAATATTATAAGTACTATCGTTCTAATAAATATATCTAAATAGAATATAACTCCTTATTATATATAGCTAATATTATTTATAAGACTTATAGTAGTTTATATCGAGTATAGGATTATGTAGTATCTAAAGAACTTATAGGAAAATCTATATAATAAGTCTTATAGACGAGAGAAGTTAAAGAGTCGCTATAATTACTAACTAACGAAGTAGCTATAAAGGTAGTAATATATAAGCTATAATAAGACATGATTTAGTTACCTCTATAATAAGTAGTTAAATATCTTATAAAGTATATAGACATTACTTTAGTAGTTCTAAATCACCTAGTATTAAGTTTATATATAATACTTATAATCGAAGACGATGTCTTTATAGTTTATACTTCTCTAAAGGTCCTAGAAAACGTTTATTCTCTTTTTATAACTAATAGAATAGAATATGTAATTAAGCTTTTTTAAAACTAATATATAATAAGATAGTAATAAGAGGTAAATAGTTAAAAATTTAAGTCTTTTATTATTATAAACTCTTTAAATAACTACGAGATTCCTTACTTTTTAGCTATTAACTTTACTAAGTAGAAATCCTTAATAATTATAGAGATTTATAAGATAAAGTAAGAATATAAGTATTAGAAGAATACTAGTAATAATTAAGTATCTAAGCCTAATAATAATCTAAAGAATAATTATATAATTAAATTTTAAGACGTTATTTATAATAATTAATCTAAATATTAATCTTAAGACGACTAATAATCCTAGAATAGTTAACGATCTAAGTATTAGTCTTAAGACGATTAATCTTCTTAAAACGATAATACTACTTATATTAAATCTATTCTTAGAATACTAAGAAGCTTTATAAATAAGAAGGAAGAAGAGGAAGCTTTAAAGAGTACTATAATAAGAAAGATAGAAGGATTAAAGAAGAGCGTATTTAAACCCTCTTCCTAGTAGTAATAGATTAAAAGTAAGAGATTAGTAGTTAATTATTTCGCTCTTAGAAGGGAACGTTTTTTAAGAGAGAGTATATTATAAGGTATACTATATAACTCTTAGTACTAATAGACAGAGGAACCTATAGATAGCTTTAAGCGTCTTATACTCTCTTCTCTCTTTAGACGTTTTATATACTATATATTAATTATATTAAATCTACCTTTCTTTTAAGCCTTAACTAGGGTAAGACAACGAAACTACGTTCGATACAACCATCCTATGATATATACTATATAGGAAACGCGCTATCTTCTAAACACCACCTCCTTAATCAACGAAACGCTAATAACAATACTTCGTTTTCTCTTACTACCCTAGTACTCTATACCCACCTCCTTAACGTAATCAACGTAATTAACGTAATCAACGCTAGTAATAATATATTCGTCTTCTCCCATATCCACCTTCTTAAAGCTAGCTATAAAAGGTTCGTCTTCTCTTACTTTCCCCCTCCTTAAAGCAGGCTATAATACGTCCGTTCTACCCCACCTTCCTATTAATACGCTATTAAACATTTTATAAACTAATACTATCTACTAGGCCTTCGAAATCATTATTATAGAAGCCTAAACTGTCCTCTTTCCGACATCGCTACGATATCTGCGATACTATAACTCACTTCGAAAGCTATCCTGTCTTCGAAATCGCTAAGCCGGCAGTAATACCATTCATAACTCGGAGCTCAGTTTAACCATCTATGCACCGGTCAAGCTCGCCGTCGATATCTGAATTAGACACTCACACCACTTTTTCCTTCGAAAACTGAATGTAGCGTGAGATTTCGATAGTACATAAAAAATCGATAGCAAACATCCAATCACGAGGAGTATAGGGAGAGTTCGAAGTAGAGAGCTCCTCAGTCATAAAAGGAGAGATGTGATTTAAGAAAGAAGGGCAATTTAACAGGTTTTAGCTTCTGTCTCATACTATACCACGTCTAACCCCCCTTATCTGGGTTCCCAGTTGAATTTTTGTAGATGGGCATTTTAATGTTGTTAAGAGATGAATTCAGAGAGAAGGAAGGCTGGAATCGAGAGATGATATGAGAAAGATTTGTGGTATTTGATGTTTAGTAAGAGTGCTTTCGATTCTCCACATAACTGCGAGGACTTAAAAGTCACAATGGCTAGTACCAATGTTTTCACCTATTAGTAAATCGCTCTTAAGACAGTAAACTAGAGAACTTGCCCGCATCCTAGAATAACCTCCTGCAAAATCTTTTCAATTTTCCAAAGAAAACACATTTTCTGAATTGCCCAACCTGCTGTCTTTCAATAGAACTTTTATGAGTATATACCAACCCCCCTCACATGAACAAAACACCTTGAAACTGTACCGCAAGGTTCTATGCACCCTCCACGAGCAATTTTGAAGATATATGCACGAGTCCACAGGAATCCACAAGCCAGTAACACGCTCTACTCCAACAGTCATAACCTGGCAAGATTTTCAAGTTTCCTCCTCAGTCTCCACGATACCAATACCCCCGTAAAAAGAATCGTTTATCTGAGTTTCTCAAAACAAGGAAGAATCATCAAATCAAACAAGCAATTCATTTCAAATGACATTCGCAAGTTCAGCACTCACTGTCGAGTTTTCTTCTACAGTACTGTCCTTGCAAAATCTTACACCTACCATTTACGCAAGTGGGGATTATTTACTGCAGTACTTGTGGGCTTTAATCCCATACCTTTGCTATCTAGGACTTGCAGGATGTGGTTCAAGATTGTCAATATCATCAGGCTCCGGTTTGGCATCTCGTTCAACCATTGCTTAAGGAGGTGGTAGGTAGCCTTTCCAATTTTTCCAACTGCGAACTGTCTTTATCTTCACAACCAACACCAAAGGGCGGTCCATGTCAATCTCACTCTCCGTAGGACTTGCGGAAGGAGAAGAGGTAGACCATTTTACCGTAAAACCGTCGCTTGTATAGTTATAAAATTCATTTAGAAACTTCCACCACAAGCGAGGAGTCAAGTCATCAGAGATAGAGAGGTCGAACTTAATAAAAGAATACCACACTTTCGAGAATATACAGATGTAAACCACGAGTTTTAGAGTATTTATATAAGAAGTTCAAAGTTCAAACGCATGCAAAACACCACAACACAAACAACAACTAAGCTCAAAACAAGCAAACATCATCACCTCTCTAAAATCAAACAAGAGAAGCAGCACAGTAAGAGTATAAATACCAACCACCTCAGTCCTCACCGGAATCGATAAAGAAAGCAGAGAAAAACTCCAACATGTTTTTTCACGGAGTGTCAAGTTCGAGGGAGAATAGTGGAGCAATTTCCTCGCTATAAAGTTATACTTGAATCGTTGCCAAAACCGATAGATCGTCAAGTTGAAGGAGTAATTTGGTCTGCATAACATCCGTAATTTTCAGTCACTGTCGCTTTTTCCTTCTACCGTCGTTACGAAAACTGACATTTTTTGTCTCTCGATCAAAGTTTCACTTCCACCACACTTGAGAACTTCAAAACCTGCGTTGATAATTACAATCTTGACAGGATCACTTCTCATATACGAGAGAACTTGGGGGGGGGGGCCTTGATACGAAGAAATGCACCAAAATACAGCAGCATTGGAATTTTGTTGTTTGTTGTATGTCATATTGCTGTAGTAGTGATATCAATATAAATACTGTAGCATACATACAGCATACAGCCATAGGAGTAAATTTTTCTTTTTTGGGGGGAAGAACTTGGGCTTATGATATAAGCCAGTATCGAGGTAGTATAACAAGTTCAATTACATGCACAGTACTGCAACGCGAACTTGACTAAAGTGAAAAAAATAATCATGAAGAACCTGGAAAGCTTGCTTTTATAGCAAGACCTTGGTTGCCACGCTTAACAACCAAGCAGCATCTTGCCAGCCTCCAGCCTCATCATCTGCAAGAGGAGGCATGGGATCTTTCGCAACATCCGCAGCCCCATCAAGATTCTTTTGTGATGGTCTTGAAGACAGCTCTGAATCTTCGGCCTTCTCATCTATAGTTTCGACTTCCGTTTCCTCCCCATCCTCGTCAACAGCGAATAGACTCCATCCTAAGAGATGTTCCATCCAGCCTCCGAGCCCGGTACTATTCTCTCTCGCCAGCTTTCTTACGACAGCTTCATCATTCTTCGCTTGGTCCTCTGCCTCATACCCTTCATCCTCGACATCGATGAAATCCGGTTCTGCGACAAACTCCTCCTCCTCAAAGTCCTTATGATTAAAATACCCCTCCTTCTCCATAGTCGCCATCGCCAGAGGAGTAAACAAATGAGCCTTACTGCCCCTCCTACTATTCCCTCGACTAGGAAATCTACTCGCAGGCTTACTGTTTGGCCCAGTATTCGGACCAAAACTGAGGCTTCTCCTCGTGGTAACAGGCGAGAACTCATCGTCTGCATCAGCACCAGCCACACTCCCCCTCCTACTATTCCTCGTTCTCTCCCTCGCAAGTTCCCGTTCCAACTCCTCATCATCCTCATTCTGAGCCGTCAAACTCGTCGAACTAGCTCGAGAAACTAACCATGTCTGTCCCTTTGATTCACGCGCTGAGGTGGACATGGTAGCCCCAGCTCGTAACAACCAATCCGAGTCGTTCCTGTCATGTTCTGAGAAGCCATGTATGGAGGAATCATCTCGAGTAGCTAGTCTGCGGAGTTTGGTGCCGCCCGGAGTGGTGGTGCCGGACCGGGGTTGCTTCGAGGGGAGGAGGTGGGCGCTGGATTTGCTTTTGGGGATAGTTATGATGGAGGGCTTTCGCATTGAGAGTCGAGAGGAGGATCGGGAGAGGATTGAGGGTGTAGTTGGGGCGGAACGGTCTTCGATGTAGGAGTAGGGATTGGCGTCCGGGAATTCGTCTGCGTCGGAGAGCGGAAGTCTGGAGGTGAGGGGTGCGAGGGATGCGCTGAGGTTTGTGTAGGAGCGGCCATGATGCCGTGAGTAAGGGGAGTGTTGATTGTATGCTGCGTCCATTGTGTCGAATTGATAAGGCTTGTCGTGAGGATGCTGAGAGAGTCGAGGGCGGGAGGAGGAGGAGGAGGAGGCAGATTATAAGAAGGGGGTTTGTGGGCAGAATGTTCCGTTTCTCGAGGTGAAGTCTAGTCTGGGGAGAGGGCAGGGTTCTTCACCTGGTCTCACCACTGCACCACTTTGGTTAGCATGTGATATCGGAGGAGAGCGATATTCAATACAGAAAAGGAGGCTGCAAGTTTTATATAATTTTCAATAAATGTAAGAAATAATAGCGCTGTAGTGAGTGCCCGAGTAGCGTCTAGACAATGGCTATTCACCGCCGCTTTTCTTATTACAAGGTCGGCACGGCCCACAGAAATTTCTAGCCAGCAAGAAATATCGGATTAGAGAGAGTACAAGGGTCTAGAATCAAAAGCACCATCTACTAGTACATCTACCTACACCTCTACAGCCTCGAATGAAGCATCATCTCAAGAAACTAAAACAATCTCCATAAGGCACAGGTTGGAGATGCGCAACTTAAGAAACACTCGTTATGAGCCTTGGACTCCCCCTTCTCAGTTTCATGGAAGACCAGTCTCGGCTGCCACTTGGGATCTAGCCAATGACTCTATTGTATGCACCTTTGGCCCAACCGAAAACAATGCTGTTATAGAGCTTGTGAGGGTTCACACCGATCCAAAATCACAGTAAACCCTCTCCCAATCTATCTTTAGAAGTCAAAACTAATTCCTTTTCAGAGAATGCTCGCGTATTACTTCTTGGGACGCTCCATGCCCCAACCCAGATCTTACCTGTGACACGATCCTGAGTCTTCATTATTTCGGGGACAGCCAGGCAGCATGTCTCGTTCTTGCCGGCGGCGATATCGTGGTGGTGAGAGAAGAACCAAACCCCGGAGAAGACCGCATTGAAATTGTTGGATCCGTCGACGAAGGAATTACTGCTGCGAAATGGTCACCTGATGAGGAACTCCTAGCCATCACCACCAAGGCAGATACTGTCGTTTTTATGAGTCGTGGCTTTGAAGGTATTACCAATGTCACCATGTCGGCCGAGGACCTCAAGGCTTCGAATCATGTTTCCGTGGGTTGGGGAAAGAAAGAGACTCAATTCCAGGGAAAGGGCGCCAAAGCTTTGAAGGATCCAACTATGCCGGAGAAAATCGATGAAGGTGTTCTAAGTCCCAAAGATGACGCGAGGACAACCATCAGCTGGAGAGGAGATGGAGCATATCTTGCTATTTCGACAGTCGAGGGTGGTTCACGTCGTTTGATTCGAGTTTACTCTCGGGAGGGAGTTCTCGACAGCGTGAGTGAGCCAGTCGACGGACTGGAAGGAGCTTTGAGTTGGAGACCTGAGGGCAATCTCATTGCCGGGGTTCAGCGTTTTGAAAACCGTGTTGATGTTGTGTTTTTCGAACGAAATGGTTTGAGACATGGTCAATTTAGTCTTCGACTTAGCGCAGAGGAACTGGAGACAGCTGGCGAGCACATAACTCTATCCTGGAATCAAGATTCCACTGTTCTAGCCGTGATTCTGGTGGACTCCATCCAGCTTTGGACAATGGGAAATTACCATTGGTATTTGAAGCAAGAAATCAAGACCAAGGAGGTTGCATTGGCAGCATCAACCCCTCTGATTTGGCATTCCGAAAGACCTCTGCGGTTCCTCACAATTGCTTCAGGTAAGTTATACCCTACCCCTCCTAGATTTTACTTTGACTAACCGATTCATGTAGACCGGGTCTGTTCTTTTGAGTACATTTTTGCTGTTTCTCGGAGTTCTCTAGCGCCACCTCAAGACTTTGGCCTGGTTGGAGTTATAGATGGTCAATCTATCAAGGTCACTCCGCTACGAACAGCTAATGTACCTCCACCCATGGCAGCACACGAGTTGGAAGTACAAGAAAATGCCATAGATATTGCCTTCAATCACGACGGTTCACTAATGGCAGTTTTACATTTGAAAGGCATAGCGCTTTTCGAATTGAACTTGATTGAATCTGGTTCTTCGACTCCATCCCTTACTGGGAAAGTTACTTTTGAAAAGATTGAGTCCACTGATGATATTTTCCATCAGATTACATTTACGAATAAGAATCACCTGTTGGTATTACAACCAATTGGATCAACTGAACCAGTTAAACGATATGGCATCAACGAGGATACTGGAAGAATGGAACAAGTTCCTTCTGGAATTACCACAAATTCAATTATTCGTACCATGTCTAGCTTCTGCGAGGATGAAGCAAGCCACCCATTCGTGGAAACCAGTGCTGGTGAGATACACACTTTAGCATTTGGGGAACATAGTCTTGGAGCTTGCAACTTTTCGTCCTATCTTCCCTGGGTTGAGATGACCAAGTTCAAAGAAGAATTTCTTGCCTTTGGAATGTCTAGCAACGGTCATTTATATGCAAATAATCGACTACTGGTCAAGAATTGCACTTCGTTCCTTGTTACGCCAGCTCACCTCATATTCACAACTACCACCCACCTAATCAAGTTTGTGCACATCACGAGTGTCACTGGTAAGTTAACAGCCTAAATTTCTAGACATTGACTAATACTGGTAGATCTCGAGATTCCCCCAGATGATCCTGAAATAGATGAGCGTTGCCGAAGCATTGAGCGAGGTGCTCGTCTTGTCACAGCTATGCCAACTGCTTTAAGCCTTGTTCTACAAATGCCAAGAGGAAATCTAGAGACCATCTTCCCTCGAGCTATGGTTTTGGCTGGAATCAGAAAGCTCATCGATGAAAAGAATTATAGAAAGGCCTTCACTCATTGCCGAACTCAAAGAGTGGATATGAACCTTTTATATGATCATGCACCAAAACAGATGTTGGCAAATATTGGTCTTTTCGTTGATCAAGTCAAGAAGATCAGTTATATTGATTTGTTCCTTTCTTCTCTCAGGTACGTTTCCTACTCATCATCTGGATTCTGAATGATACTAACATGATCGTAGAGAGGAAGACGTTACGAAAGATATGTACAAGGAAACTCGTATTATTGTCCCTGAAACCGCCGCCGTCGAAATTAATGGTACCAATGGAACCTTCTCGCCCGAGGATAGTTTCGTCAAGCCTGTATCTAAAATCAATCGTATTTGCGATTCTTTCCTTGAAGTCCTGAAAACCAGAACCGCCACAAACCTACAGAATATTATCACTGCAAATGTCTGCAAATCGCCACCCGCTTTGGAAGACGGACTTCTGGTTGTGGCCCAGCTCATGGAGAAGGATGAGAGCATGGCAGACAAAGCTGTTGAACACATCTGCTTTTTGGCAGACGTAAACAGACTTTACGAAAATGCTTTGGGTCTCTACAACCTAGACCTCGCTCTTCTGATAGCACAACAATCTCAAAAGGACCCACGAGAGTATCTTCCATTTATGCAAAAGCTACAAGAGATGACACCACTTCCTCGTCGACGCTTCGGGATTGACGACTATCTCGGTAGAAATGCTAAAGCTCTCACCCACTTACACGAGCTCGATGCCTTCGACGAGCTTCAAACATATACCCAAAAGCACGACCTCTATCAAGCAGCGCTCTCAATCTACCGCTACAACCCAGCGCGACACGCCATCCTAACAGGCCTCTACGCCCAACACCTCGAATCCAACTCTTCCTTCAAAGAAGCAGCCCTAGCATACGAGTCCCTCCAAAACTACACTTCAGCAACATCCTGCTACCTCTCCTCCGGCCCCCAACAATGGCGAGAAACCCTCTTCTGCGCCCTCTCTCAAACACCCCCCATCTCGCCCCAAGCTCTCGAGGACATAGCAACAAACCTCACCGATGCCCTGACCGAGTCTCGCGATCACCATGCTGCGGGAACAATCCATCTCGAATACCTTTCTTCCTTACCCAACGCCTTGCGGTCCTTTTGCACGGGCTACTACTTCGCCGACGCTCTGCATCTCGTAGCCAAAAACCGGGCACCAGAGTTACTAGAAGAAGTCATCGATCCCGGTCTTGCTTCCGCCCTCGCCTCCTCGACTGAACTGATCGCAGAATGTAAAGCGCAACTCCTCGCCCAAGTCCCTAGAATCCGCGAATTACGCGCCAAAGCTCTCGCCGACCCTCTGGCATTCTACGAAGGCGAGCGTGGAGGAGACGGCGAGATCCCGGATGATATCAGTGTAGCTGCTTCTTCGAGGATCTCAACGAATAGAAGTTTATTTACGAGATACACAGGGAAACAGAGTATTGGGACTGCGGGGACGGGGGTGAGTAGGGCGACGAGTAAGAACAAACGGCGCGAGGAGAGGAAGAGGGCTAGGGGGAAGAAGGGGAGTGTTTATGAGGAGGAGTATCTTGTTGCTTCTGTGGGACGACTTGTTACCAGAGTTGAAACTGTCAGAGATGAGATCTCCCGTTTAGTAGAGGGTTTGGTGAGACGAGGAATGTGGGAAAGAGCGAGAGCTATTGAGGGGGCTGTTAGTGAGGTTGTGGGAATGTGTAAGGCTTGTATTCCGGAGGTTTACGGGACTGAAGGGGCAGCAGGCGTGGAGGGGGAGGTGGTCGTTGGGCTGGAGCAGGAGTATAAACCTACGGGTGGTGATGCGGTGCTGGCGGAGAGTTTGGCGGCTGCAGCTAGGAGGAAGGAGGCGCCTCTTGTGGGGGCTTTTGAGAGGTTGAGTTTACTTGGTTCGTAAGGAGGTGCTTTTGTTTTGTAGATAAGTTTGCTCGATGTTATGCATATAGAGGACTTGATCTCTCTCCATCCCTTTCTTGCCGTGTATGTGTGTTCATCTCATACTTTTGAATTTGGGATACGAAGATAGATGGAAGACTAGTCGAAGTGAGCAGAAGTAAGGAATGTTGTGCTATTAAGTTGAGTTTTTGGTTTCCTGTCAATTCAACTCAGGGTTCGTCTCCACAACTCACACCCCTTCCATCTCGACTTGTCCAGCATATCACCGGCCTACTCCTACTACATGCCTTTACTATTCTTCATTCCCATAGCCTACTTCTTTTCGAATCCGCTTTCGAACCAATTATCGACTTCTCATTTCAAGTTCTCGCAAGAGACATCAAAAGGAAATTCCTACAAGCGAAGCGAAGCCAATAGCGAGGTCCAGCTCAAGGCGAACAAACAGGGAGACAGACCATTTAGGAGGACTAGCTTTGGTCGTCCGACATGAATTTTGACATCCTTTGGTGAACCATCGAATCAAGGTGTCTGCACGCTATTGGATTTATTTTATGTCTAAACCATGTGGGATGGAGGGCGCGAAAAGGTTGAGGGGAGGGGTGAAGCTTACTACCAGTACATACGATTTGATGTTTTTTCAATTTAGTTCATTAGAGAAGCCGGTGTACAAACTTTTTACATGGTGGAATTTGGAGAAAAGAAAGAGGATGGAGAGGCAGATAGTTTTACAACTCCACGATGCCTGTCCGTTTATATGCAATACAGAGTTTCCCATTTTTACATATCTTACAACACCTAAATTCCCATCCTACACGTTGGTTTCCACCGCTCTCTCCTCTATTTCCACCTCAGGCTTCAACGACAATTGCTTCTTAGCAGCAATAGCCCGTCCAATCTTCTCCAACATCGCGGGTGTAAGTTCTCCCTTGCCCTTTGCTTTTCGCAACTCCCTCTCTCTGCGACTGGCATCGTTGAGTGGTGTTCTCATCAACTTGGCCATCTTTAGCTTCTCCTTCTTTTGCTCCTCCTCTGCCTCCTTCGCCTGGATGTATTCCGGTTCATGACGGGTTCGGAAAATGGAGTATTTGTTTCGTAGCTCATCGATGATACTTAAAGGCATTGGTGGTTGGAAAAGACTTGGGATGAAAGTCTTCTTCTCGACGTCTATTCGGAGGGTGTCGGCAGCTTTGTCTTCTTTTTGTGGCGTCTTTCCGTTTCCTCCTCCGGCTCCTCTGGGTTGTCCTGATGGCCATGGGACTACTATGTTCAGGCCGGGAATTACTCGTTCCCAGGTTGTGACTCCGTGTTTTCTTCGGAAGATATCTTTGTGTATAAGTCTCTTGACGATTACATCTTTTTGTACTTTCTTGCCATCTTCGTCGATTGATTCGAGTCTGTGGACGAGGCGGATGGCACTCATTGGGACCGGCTTCTCCCTCGACAGGGTGGTTCTTTGTTCGGGGGTATCGGGCGTCAAATAAAAGTCGGGTATTTTAATATCAATCTGGAGGATGAATATTATTATTCAGTAGTTCAATTGCCAGAGAAGCCGATAATTGGAAACAGAACTTACCATATTTAGTCCTGCAACTGTGACTTCTGCCCTTGACCTATCAATCTGGGATATTTTCCCCACCTTGCCTTTGTCGTGACCCTCGAGAAGCACCACTCTATCATGTTCACTAAGATTGAGATATTTCCCACCCCATGGCGCTAACTTGTCTTCCATATCCGGTCTATACAGAATCGGCCCCTGAGACAGCTGCGGATCGAAGGTTCCATATGAGGTTTTCAGGGCTCCCACATCTCGTTTTGGTGCAAGCGAACCCAGTTCGTAATCCTCCCTTCGCCATACCCTTGCCGTCTTTTTGAGCAAACTCTCCTGCTTCTTCATATAAGTCGTCTGCTCATTGTTGTTCTTCAGCCATGTTTTGACGTTCTTCTCCTTTCGTTTTGCCAATCGACGTTCGGCCTGTCGCTCTGCGAGTAGTGTCCGCCGAAATACCTTCTGCATTGTGCAGAGGGGAGGAGGGGGAGTTGGAGGGCGGATTGGGTGGTCGTGGGCCGAGATGTAACTTTTTTGGAGTTCTGAGCTTCCTTCCATATTCTGGTCTTGGCACGCTAGTGAAGCAAGAACTGATCACGTGATTGTTCCACCACCGGGGATCAGCCGGGTCGTTCCCGAGGTTCATTCAGGGGCAGAGAGAGTGGCTCATGCAGTGTCACTTTCGGAATACAAAATGGGTTGGATTGATATTGATAGTGATTGAGGACCTGTCACCTCACGGGATAACATTTGTATCGGACTCGGAAAATACTTGATCCGCTTGTCCGCGTAGTATCCTCGTGATATTGGGTTGGCCAGGGCCCAGGAGTCGCCTGTGGCTGAACAAACAAAGTCCTGCATCTGCGGAGTCCTGATTTTGGGATCAGAAGCAGAGGCAGAGCAGTCCTGGAAGTTTCTATACCATGACAATGCGCCTTACCTACAGATCTAGACAAACACAACAGCCTCAAAGATAATCGAATTGATTGGCATTCTGGTGGTGGAATTGATACTCGGGCAACCTTGGAATTGGGAGACCAGCTACTTGCTGCACCTGTCGGCAGATGCCATGAAGCTACTTTCGCATTGCATACGTGCCTAATCCACTCATTTTCCTGAAGCGAAGCAAAGCAAAGCAAAGCACCTAGCAACAAAGTGGCAGCTGATACAGAGATACGATACCAATGGAAGCTAGCCATACAAATCCCACCCAGAAGGTCGAAAGGAGAGGAAAGCTCCCCTACAGGTTGCCTTGAAGCAACGTGGAGTGTTTACAATGATAGGTGGATTAAGATATACGTAGAGAAAGGTGGCCATCTCTCCCGTTTGATCTGATATTCATATTCCCGGCGAGTGATTCATCAATACTTAGCTTAGGTATAGGACTTGAAATATACATAATAATTAAAGGAGAAGTGAGACCACCGCTACTAAGATTCAACATTGCTTATATATAGGGTAGCAATGTCAAGGATCAAGTTAAGGTTGATTGTTTGAGAACTGCTTACTTAGTAGTCATTCGCTGTTGTACCTCTAAGAGTCCTATTCACGTATAGGTATAGGTATAGGTCCGTAGGCACCACAATTGAAAAGCCATTCAAGACAGCCTCGTCTTATTGTCTCACAGCCTCTACATAGACCACATACTAGAACAATGTATATGTGTATATATATATGTATATATACGTATATATAAAGTTGCCTATGTCGTGCCCACCGCTTCCATTCTTCTACTTCTCTCGCCGCATACACAAGTAGCATAGGGATCGTTGATACCCGCTTCATCCGCTGCCATATCTTGCACTATCAACTCGCTCTCACCGATACCTCTAGAGTACCACCACGTAGTGTACTAGATTACCTGGGTTAGACTCTAGGATAACAGTACAGTCCACTCGTACCTACTCGTACACTAGCAGGCCTGGCAACTCGTCTCGCACTTCTGTGACTTCTGACTCCGCCCATCAACAGTTGCTAGGTACGGAGTACCTAGTAAGTATCCGTACCTAGTAAGTATCCGTACCTAGTAAGTAGGCTTAGTGAATGTCGGATCCCCTGCCCTGCTGAACTCTTGGGTCTCTTCGCGCCGGCCTTGCCTTGCCTGGTACTTGCAGCCTGGTTCAGGCCGCCAAGGCACCAACCCTACATCCACCCCGTCCGTTGCTGCGTGGGTCGTGCTTGCCTCGTCCTGCAACTTAACTTCGACCTCTCAATCTCAATCTCAACATCAACCACCTACCAATATCCCATCCCCTTCTCTCCAAGTGCACCACCATTCAACATCGCCTCCGCTACCCTCCCAACACAGTCGCTCACCTCCTCTCACACATCCCCATCCAGACGAAATGGCGGAAATCCGTCGAAAGCTCGTCATTGTAGGTGATGGTGCCTGCGGTAAGACTTGCTTGTTGATGTGAGTCCTCCATCTCCCTTCCCGCCAACTCCCTCTGCGCTTGACTATCAAGAACATCTATACTAACCACTTCACAGCGTATTCTCCAAGGGTACCTTCCCAGAGGTAAGCATCCGCCGACACCCTCTCGATGCGAAGAAATCTTGGCCTGAGTCTGGCCTGGTCTACACCGCGTCAACCCTTTCCAGATAGCTTCATCCTACCCCAAACATGCAGTGGCAGATATGCAGGGACCGAACCACAATGCTAACGGTTGATTCACACAGGTCTACGTCCCAACTGTCTTCGAGAACTACGTTGCCGATGTCGAGGTTGATGGAAAACATGTCGAGTTAGCATTATGGGATACGGCTGGACAAGAAGATTACGATCGTCTCAGACCACTCTCATACCCAGATTCACATGTCATTCTCATCTGTTTCGCCGTCGATTCACCAGACTCCCTTGACAACGTCCAGGAAAAGGTACCGTAACCCCATATACCTCCCACCAGGCCGGAAGATAAGGCATCGCTGACACGTGCCCCAACAGTGGATCTCTGAAGTCCTTCATTTCTGCAGCGGACTCCCAATCATCCTTGTTGGCTGCAAGAAGGATTTGCGTTACGACCAGAAGACGATTGAGGAGCTACACAAGACCAGCCAGAAGCCAGTCACTCCCGAGCAGGTAAGACAGCCCCCTCAGCATCGAGTGCCTTGGGGAGGAGAAAACCATGGCAATGCCGCAATCATCATGAACATATACTAACAATCAAACCAGGGTGAGGAAATCCGCAAAAAGATTGGCGCATACAAGTACTTGGAGTGTTCGGCAAAGACCAACGAGGGTGTCCGCGAGGTGTTTGAGCATGCCACACGCGCTGCTCTCTTGACCAAGAAGGTCCACAAGAAGAAGTGCATTGTTTTGTAAAGATACCGCGATCGACCTTTCTTTCTCTAATGCGAATCGGGGTTATCTGGTCTTTGGTTTCCTGCTGGGGGGTAAGGATGCTTCTGGGAACGAGATATGTGCTTGCAGATATCGTGCATGACCTCTTTTTCACTCGGCGTTGATCTACCATCTTTTGATACGGAATTACCACCAACCATAGCAGAACTCCCCACAAGTCAGTCCTCAAATATCGACAATACCACCTTCTTACATCCTACTCTTGGGTTCGGATATACATCTTGGGCATGGAGGCTTTCTTCATACTCTGTGCTAGGCTGATTTCTTCTCACTGTTTTCCTGCTACGGTTTACCTCCTTTTTTCTCTGCAAGATCTGTGTTGTTGTTCTTGCGTGTCTCTTCTCTTTTTAAGTTCCTCCCTGCGCTGAGAGTGGATATGAATCATAAGGCTACTGCTCCATGCTGTTGTAGCGATTTGGGGAGCAGATAGGGGAGATGGGTTGCGCATTTTGTACGGTGTAATAGCAATAGGGCGTAGTCTATTAAGAGATATTTTTTTGATATGGAAAGAAGTCTTTTATCTGGTGGAGTGGACGGTGACTTTTTTGATTTTTTGATTATGAATGTGCCCAAGTATAGATTTGATGGACTCGCCCAATATTGTGTTTGATTACAGTGCCTCTGCCTCGCTTGCTTCGTGGTTGGTGGAGTGTTCCCCTTGGGTTGGATTGCGTTTCTCTTCGTCTCATTGACAGTTCTACCCTCCTTATCAACAATTTTGAATAACCAGTCGGTTTACCCCTTTTTCTGATGCCAGGGGTAAGTAAATCCTTCGGTTTATTGTGTCCAGTGGTCGTCCCGTTTGAGTTAATGCTATGGTTGAGTTGATGATTGCTATTTTTCGGTTACCCCTTGTGTTTTAGCGTGAGGGGTTGATGACGTATCAGGAGATGAGATATTTTGTGGAAAGAATTTGTGAGGCAAGTCTTACATGTACATGTAAACAATTAGAAAAAAATGAGAAACCGTGGTCCTAAGCTACACATAAATAAATGTACAGTGTCCAAGAATTTCTTCATACTGTTTGTTCTCTTTTTTTGTTGTTGGATCACCGCGCCGCCAGGGGGGGTGCAACCTTCAAGGGCATGCGGGTGAATACACTGCGCTGCTAATGGATGTTGTAGTAAGTACTGGTTAATAGTGTTAAGGTGGGTGGGTGGATTACTGGTGGTGGGAAAAGTAGATTTGGGTTTCTTCGCTTTCGTTTTTGAGGTTGCTGTTGAGAATATGAAACTACTTTTGAATCTCCCTGTTTTTTTTTCTTCTTTTTTCTTTTTCTTTTTTGTTGTACTAGGAGAGAACTACGCTCGCTTACTGGTCTAGAAGAAGAAAATAGGAAGGCTTTTTCCCTTTGGGTGATTGAATGAGAGTTGGAGGTTACTTGACCTGCACCTCTTCTAGGGATTACTTTCTTTGCGGGCAGGGGACTGGAAAAGTGTGTGAGTGTGTGAGTGAGCAAGCAGATGGAGGCGGGGCTGAGGGGCTGAGGGGTTGGGTTGGGTTGGGTTGGGTTGGGTTGTTGTGGAAGGATCTATAGGTGATGGGATGGAATGGGGCTTTGTTGAAGGTGGGAACTTGTTGTGTGGAGCGTTTGGTTTTGTATTAGATATCTGGTATGTCATCACCTTTGAGGAAAGGTTTATTTTATTAGGGCTTTGTTTTTTTTTTTTTGTTTTCTTGTTGGTGCATCTGGGAGGTCTGAAGACTTTCCTTGTTTATTGTGAAGTATTTTCTAAAATCAGAAGGAATCATGAAATGGGTGTATACTTACTTCAAGACTAGTATCTTGTAATAAGTGCTTGCTTGTTAAGTTGGAGAGCTAGTCTTGGAGCTGTACACACTTTCTTTTCTAATGTTCCTACTTTACACGCTAGCTATTACAAAATACAAACTACAAAAATGGAAATACAAATACAAATTCGGTGCAGGAGGAACGGGGAGAATTTCTTTATAAGGCTAGGCTACGCTTCTAGTCAGACGATGGTCGCATTTTCACACTTACGATAGCGTCATTACATGGCTGTTGTGTCTGGTGACTAGTAGAAGCCCTAAATAAGGTGTGAACTTTTTGGGGGGGAGGTTGGCTGCGGGCTTTTTTCGTTTTTTCTCTGGGGACGAGAGGGAGGGTTGTTCGTGTATGCGAAGGTGTTTTGAACGTTTGAGTGGGATTCAGAGGTGTGTTATGGGTTCGGGGGTTGGAGAGGAAATGAAGGTAGATGGGTTGAGATGTGAGGGTATGAGGGTTTGTTGATACTTGGTTTAGTTTGGACCTACTTTTTTGCGTTGGGGGGGGGGGGGGGGGGGTGAGTTTGGGAAGAGGTTGGGGTTGTTTGCTGCTGGGAGCCATAGAAATTTCGGAAAGAAACTATGGTTCCTGACTATGGTGATTGCTGGTTGTTCCAAGGTGTATTTATAGTCTAGGCTTTCTTGAGATTTGATGTTAGGGTTTGGTTTTGGGTGGGTGGGAATACCTGAGTTACCTACATTTTGTTGTGTTGATAACTTCGAAGTGCGACTTCAAGTTAGGTTTGGCTGCTTTGAGTTGTCCATCTCTTCCTAGCTGCCTTTCTAGGTCCAAGTTCAAGACTAATTTCCCCCTTCTATTCTGAATAACCTTAACACTTTTTTCTCGTATGAGGTAGCTTAATTTACGCCTCTCGAATATTTGATGAAACTAACGGCAAGTCTTCCACTAGACTTTTGTTTCATGGTGCGTACTGCAGGTGGATTGGGTGTAGTAGTTGGCAAGCCCATTGTTTACCAGCAGGAACAATCACTTTCTTTTTTCAACTTACGTTCTTTGCCTTCGTCTTCATGAAGGAGTGTTTTGGGTTGCGGAGGTTGGAAGGAGATTCGACGGTAAAAGGTAGATCGACGGTGGAACATCTGGGTTTCAGTGGTTGACTGGAAGGAAGTGTTTGAGCAACTGCGAATAGTTGAGATTATTCGACTTGCAGAGTTGCAGAGTTGCAGGGGTTTCTCAAGCAAAACTGGACTTTGGGATGCGGGATAGGATCTACGCTCCCATAGCAAACCATAAGTACACTCTCTTCTTTCAGTGATGATCATGTTCTTTAGCAGTGACTTGGTATTTAGACAAAGAGTGTCTGTCAAAACATGCTGAGAAACTATGCTCTATGCATGCTGAAATTCCGCTGTCAACTAGAGTAGAAAGTAACACTTTTTACTTTTACTTTCTGGGAAGTTCTTCAAGTGGATTATCCACTACCCGTTGTCGGGTTGTTCTTGAAACTCCTAACATTAGGTTGCATTTTGATCATTACTCAGTGTACCCCTCTGCCTTTCTTGTTATTTCTAAATTTCTGTTAAATATCATCAACTTATTCAAACCCTTCCCTAGTAACTCCATTGAACAAGCCGCTAAAAAGCCGGTATAATTAGCAGTACAGTGATTATGTATTAACCAACGTGTTTCACCGTATTCAAATTATGCTGTCTTCCAACTGATCTTTTTTTATACTGCATGACAAGTGCTCTTCCCCATTGCAGTTTATTCCTATTGGATGACGGAATGTCAAGAAAGTATATCCTCATGAAGTCAAGGTTTACGGGATTTGCAAATTTGCAAATTTCCACCTTTCAGTTCAATTAATGCTGAGAGTTTAACGTAAATCAAAGTAGATGATTAATTCAGAGGTAGGAGTGGAATCGATGGTAGAGCTTTCCTTCGAAACCTCACCCAGACAGTAAACTAATCTTGAGACTGGTAGGAACCAAAACATTGAGATGTAGTCTATTAACGGGAGGAGTGAATAAGATCTGGTGGAGTCAAACTCAAGTGAAGTTCATATTCCAGAACCGAGATCATTTGCGTGTTCTTTGGGAGTTGAGTTGCAAAAGAATGTTGAAATATTTAAACTCATGTTTAGGTTTCAGCGGAATGGCGTGAAAATGGATAAGTCATTAAATGAAGAAGCTCAGGATGCTCGTGGAAAGCGAGAGGCTTACGAAAATCAAAATAAATAAATTATAGTACTTGGTTTTTGTTGTCGAGATGAAGCTGAGTGGTAATTGGTGCAAATATTTTGAGGGCCAAGCACTTTCCAACATACTTCCTTTCATGTTGTTTCAACACAAACTCTTCCCAGCACAAAGTTCGAAAACCTAGGTAGTCAATGTCAATAAAAATAGAAGTAAAGAGGCCGTCAGTCATGATTATCTACGCACCATCGCGTTTGAGAGTGAAGAGCATAAACCTCAAAGCAGATCCATCATCAGACATCCCCTGACATCAAAGAAAGGCACCTGAAATCAATCGAGCTTTAATCAGTAAAGTGTTGCCTTGAAAGCCCTTCCTGAGATCTTCGTGAAGTTCGACTTGCACTTACTTTGTACTTGACAATTCACTTTCTACCAGCACTCTTTCGACGCTCGAAACTGAATAGTTCTTTTGACAGCAGGGTCATATTCGACGGTAGACTTCTTATTTTATCTCAGAAGAATGGATAAACTATGGGGGATCCTTGGATCTAATCCAATTTCTGATTGGAAAGTGGCCGTCGGCCATCCGCACACTTACTATTTGCAACAATTTTCCAAGATGCAACTCCCACCACTACCGCTAATAAACACAAGTCGTTTCTTTGGTACTGAGACTGGTTTGTTGGTAGAATGTGGGTTTTAAATACAATGCACTGAAGGTAGTGCTTTGGCAGGCGATGCTTGCGGCAACGAACATGACTGTAGCTTCTTTTGCTTCTCCTTCTTTTGGTGTTCGATCGTCGTCCAAAAGTCTCTTACTATTGGGTACTATATGGTCATTATAAATTCAATGACTTGGGAGGTGCTGTTGGAATTTTAGTTTAGTAGCGTCGAAATTGAGTTCGGCACGATTATAACATACCCAGAATTCATAACCCCCAATCCAGAAGGAACTTGGTAGGAAACGACAAAGAACTAGTTCTGTGGCACTTGATGCATAATTACTAACATTACTCTCGATATTAGATGCCCTGGGACTTTTTATTCAAGTGGAGATTTGCACGCAGTTGAATTGGCATGTTTGAGGTGAGGCGAGGGAGAAAGTGAAGTGAAGGAGAGCAAACATTATTGACTAAACACTAATAGCCCACAAACGATACTTCAAGCAGTCAAACTCGGGTACATATTTTGGCAAGTGAAGAAAGAGGAAGTATATCTGAGCTAGCTGGTAGACAATTGGACCATCTCAAAGCGAGAATTTTCAACGCCTAAATACTATTAATTTTGGGCAAGAGTCTGAATGCTATGAAACCTTGTATACTCTACCCCCCAATCTGACAAAAAACACATTCACCAAACACATCAGCTGACACAGTTTTGATTCAAAATACTTGAAGACAAGAATATTGTCCGGTTATCAATTTATCTTTTGCTGATTCATGTCTATCAATAGCCCCACAATCGAATTGTTCCCTCTATAAAAGTGGCCTTCTAAAGCTTCCACTCTCTCTAGCTAATTGGTTTAGCAAATTTTTGCCTTTCAGGCGCGTACAACCAAACTGAATTCTAGAAATGGGAGGCTACGATCCCGTTCATGACTGGCTAGACGCCAAGCTAAGCGGAAAGAAAGGAGCCTCGAAAAAATACCGGGAAAACCAAGCAGCAGAATCAAGAGAGAGAAGTAGAATTCGAGGGAGACGGTCAAGGTCACGTCCCCGAAGCTACAATTCAGACGACAATGACGAAGATTGTTATGACCTTCCGCAATCTGGGGGATACGGGCGGCTAGGTATGGGTGGTACCAGTCACGGAGGATTGGGAGGTCCACCTGGCATGGGAAACAGGGGAATGGCGGGGGTTGGTTTTGGAGGTCCTATGGATGTGTATGGATCCAACAGAATGGCGGCTTTAGCTGCATTGGGAGCACCAATACAAGGAGGAAGAGCTTCCGGGGGGATCATTGTCCCTTCAATGCCCGCCGACGCCTATGATCGAGTCGCTGCAGGAAACAACTTGGCTGGACCTGGTGGCAGGGGAAGTTTTCAATACAATGCTCCAGTATGGGACCCTAACGCCGTTGGTCAAAACCAATCTCCTCAGATTGTACCACTAGGACCACCGAGAAGGATGCAAACCCAACCACTGCCACCACCACTAATTCAAAACCAAGCTCAAACCGCACGAGGAGGAAGCCAGGGCTTATTTACCCAAGTACCTTCTGTTCGTTCTTTCAACAGTGTTTTTCCAGGAAGGAACCAGAATCAACCGCCGCCGCCACCACTTCAGAACCAACAAGGAGGCCAAGGTCTATTCTCCCAAGCACCAGCTCCACATCGTTTGAATAGTGTTTTTCCGCCAAGGGGACAAAACCAACAAAATAATGGCAGACAAGTACGCTTCGCAAGTCCACCACCACCCTACAACTCACAAGACCCCTCTCGAAGTCGCTCACGCTCGGCAATAAGAAACCAAATTTCGCCCCCAGCTCCAAGAATGCAAGGCCAATCGAGACCTCCACAACAAGCCTACGAGTATAATTCTGTACCCTTCGGTCCACCCCAAGAGCAAGATAACAGAAATTCTTCCAGATCTAGGCCTCAAACACCTCAACCGTCACAAACAAGACCAAGACCAGTTCATGCGCAAACTGCCCCTGCAATTTTGGGACAACCTGGTAGGACTTATATTGAGGGATTTGGTACTCGATCCGATGAAGAACGTGGGAGACGGAGAGGGCAGTAATGGCCGGTATCAAGGGGGATGGGATTGCAAGATAGTTGCTTTTGGGCGTGGTTTCTTCATATATTATATAGAAATGTGTGATCTAATGTAATTTTCTTCAAACAAAAACCAAGGTCTCAAACGGCTTTGCGAAGACTTGAAGGTTTATGGCTGATTGTACCAAGTGACGTTGCGGAAATAGCTGAGTTATAGGTTGCCTGCTGTAGTTTCATTGATCTTCTCTCCAATACTTGTAACTCGAGAAAGGACACGAGGGGAAATGAGAGCTCATACCTCGAATCTTTTGCTTCCGTGATATGGCTAGGAAAACCGCGACTCCAAGAGCTTGAGTTTCTAGACTTTCTGGGAACTCTAGTTCGAAACGATCAGAATCTACTTGCTTTCTTCATGGATACAATTATCACATTGATGATCCTATACCATGAACAACTTCCTTATTAGAACGAACGTGAATAAGGGCCAAAGACCTAGAGAAGCTGTCAATATTGCCCCAAAGACCTCCGTGGTCATACAAGACCGTAACACATTCACTGAAAGTAATGTTGAGAGTAACAATTCTACCCCTATTCACAAGCGACCCAAATATCTCCGAGCCAATCATTTCCTAGCAACTATCAATCACAATGCGTTTGTACTACACTATTAGAAATATTTAACATCATCCAAACACCAAACCTATCAAGTTTTAAGGAATATCATTCCCCGCAGCCATCCTTCCATTTTGCAATCTCACATACGAAACTTGGCAAGCTTTGCCTCACCAGCTCAATGTTCGCCAAACTGAAAGGCATTTTCAACTCCAAAGAGCGAAGATCAAGATCAAAAAGCCGTAAACGACCCCGCAGCTTGTCCGAATCCCCGGAAGAATTTGAATATGAAAATTACACTCGATCTCGGTCCCGGTCCCGGTCTAGAGACAAACTACGACGCGCAAAATCCGATGGACATAGAAAGCGTAGGAGAAGAAGCATCTCCCCACTATCACCATCTCGCCATCGACGAAGAAGAAACACCGATGCTTCGGGATCGAGGAATGGTTCAGAATCGGGAAGAAGACGTGATCGGAGGGATGATGATTTACCACCCATGCCCCCAATCCCATATGCTCACCGAGAACAACGAGATGGGAAAGAGGACATCCGGAGACCAGCCAATGAGCAGTTAAGGAGGGAGTTAGAGAAGAGAGAAACTGAACCAGTTAGGAGACAAGAGGCGCAAACTCCTCCACCTGCGAGACAGCAACAGCTCCAACAACTGCCCCGTGTAGAAACACTGCCGATAAGAAGAAAAGAGCTCCCGGCTCCTGTGAAATTGCCCCCACAATCACCCCAGGGAGCGGGACAACTAATAAGAAGACAAGAGCAAGTCCCTGCTCCAGTGCAATCACCACCACAGTCTCCCCGAGGAGGAATGGCACAACCGCAAGCAGTAAGACGGCCAGAACAAGTCCCATCTCCCCGACAACAACAACCTTCCCCACAGTCACCCAGAAGAGGAGGTCCATCCCTAATTGACCACGCTAACGCTATAGCTCGTGAGATGGCAATCATCCAAGAACGCCAAGCCAAGCCAGACGCAGAAGAGAACCGTCGAGCCCGCGAAAAACAAGAAGCCGCAGATAGAGATAAACAAAAGAAAGCCGACGAACAACGCAAACGGGACGAGGAACGCAAAATCGCCGAAAGAGAAAGACAAAAAGAAGTAGATCAGAAACGGAGAAAGGAACAAGAGAAACTTGATATCCAAAAGAAAGTAGAAGCTGATGAAAAACGACGGCGAGAAGAAGACGAGAAGAGAGAACGCGAGGAAGCCAAGAAGCGAGAACGTGAGAGGAAAGAACAACAGCGGATAGCAGAGGAAGCCCGCCGAGCAGAGCGAAAAAAGCGGGAACGCGAAGCCGCAGAGAAAGCATGGAAACAAGCCAAGGAAGAAGAAGAGCGTAGAAGACGGATTGACGCTCAACAAAAAGCTGAGGAGGAAATGAGGCGTAGGGACGCGGAGAAAGCAAAGGAGCAAGCTTATAGAGAAGCAGAGGAAAGAGCTAGAAGAAGGGAGGAAAGTAACAAGAGAGACTTTGAGGAAGCGAGACAACGTCGCAAAGTAAGAGACCTTGAGGAAGAGCGCCAACGAGTTGCTGCCGAGGAAAGGGCACGAATCGAACGGGAAGCCAGGGAGAAACAAGAAGCTCAGGATGCACAGAAACAGCGCCAACAACAGAGGCCTCAGAGACCTGGGTTACCTCCTGCTCTGACGGATGAGAATCTCCGGGGTTACAGAGAAGGTTTTATCGACAATGAAGCGCAGAGTACATTGGACAGAGGTTTGGGAAACTGTACTAGAACTATTCTCGAGGGCTATGCTACCCCTTCAGAGTTTTACAAAAGGGGAAGATAATGATTGTACGGATGGTTTGGCTGGGAAGCTTTGGAAAGCCACTGTATCTGGGCAGGTTCTTTCAGGTTGGGTAGCTGTAGCTGTAGGAAATGACAATAATTGACGCTTCAATTTTTATTCATGTCTTGCATTAACTTGAGTAACTTTTAGCCGAGACACTGGTTGGTGCCAACCTGGAATTTGTCGAATGCAACCACGTCCAGTATGTGAGTGAGTCGAAGCTGCCAAGGGTCGAGGTCGAGCTAGTAGGCAGGTCGTTCCTTCCTCGTCTCAAATGGGATTAGCTCCGAGTATAGCCTCCCTTTCAGATTCCCCCCGCTGGAAGTTTTTCTCCCGAGTACAGTTCCAAGTTGAAGGTCGAGACAGAATGAGAGAAAAGAATGGATCGGAGTCGCGTAGTCTCGGTGTGCGGTGTTGTGAGAGGGATTGCAACCTGTCGATGGTAATTGTGGGTTGAATTACACAGGTTTGAAAGAAGCCTGGGTACAGAAGGAGAAAGTCTGTGACTGAAATCCTCGAAACGTTGATATTTCGAGTATGAGAAACGCAGAGCTGTCTTCTGGTTTCAATGACTCTGAACTCAATGGAGATATACGTATAATTTAAGCCACTTGACATGTATTGCAGAAACATGTATGCACCAGCCTGAACTCCTCTTGAATGCAACTGTAGACATCTCCACGCCTAGCACCTAGCCTCAACTCCATTTCTGCTAATAGTCAAATACTTAACCCCCTTGTACGGCTTGACTCCTTCTCCAACACCACGGCTTTTCCTCATATCAATGACCAAAGACTCCACCTTGATGCCACTAGCTAACCACCCTTTAACAGAAAAGCTAACTGACGCCGAGCTAGGCATCAAAATCTTGTTTTGCTCGATTTTGCGTGCATCGGTCTGCTCATCTGGTTTCTCCGCCTTTTCAGACAGTGCTGGCGTGCTTTGATATGGCTCTTCGTCATAATCATATTTTCCATCCAGTTGAAAGCCGTTACCTTCAAAATCTTCGCCATCCGTAAGAGGACCAGCAACTGTGCACCGAAGACTGGCACCCCCCGCGACCGCTTCCTTTGCTGGAATATGCCATTCCAGGTTTGTACCTCCGGGGTTATAAGTTGTGTCCCCTCGGCTGGGCCTAATCTCAGAGAGATTTCTCACTTCGTTAGGCAACGGTATAGAGACTACGAGATCTTCTAATGTGGGTATCGAAGAAGTCCCAGCTTGCATACTCAACCCGCCAAATCCAGACCCGGAACGACCACTAGTATGGGATCGAGTGGAAGACCCCGAGATTGACGAGTTTCCTTGGCCAGAAACCTTGGTAATGAGAAGTTTCACCTCAAAGTCAGATCCCGTAGGTCCAAGATTCGTCTTGATTTCCACATGAACGGGGAGCTTTAAGCTGGAAGCATTTGTGGAAATACCTTGTCCACTCTGGAATGGTAGTAAATCGACCTCGTAGCCCGCTAGCACAAAACGACCATCCGGTGGTACAAAACTCAACTCTCCGGGCTGTTCTCTCCATTTTGCCAGTCTCACACAAGGATGAAATACAGGCAATTCCATCACACTGTTGAGATTCTGTTTTCCGGACGGCGTCGAAAGGTTTAGTAGCATGTCGGGAACCCCAGAAATCTTGGAGGTAAAAGCAATTGTTCCATTGGCAAAAGCTGCTAAAGGTCGACCGGAAGGAGCGAGGGTTACCGACAGGGTTTCGACTATATCTACGTACATTTCATTGGAAGTATGCCTTACGTTCGCTCTTCGCCAGGGCAGGGCAGGAGTATTTGCTGTTAAGGCTGTCGCAGACGATATGCCAGCCATGTTTGAGCTCGAGGATGCAGAGAAGCCGGCCTTACTAAAGTTGGCATGTTAGAGAGCATACTCTCGAGATTGGACATATGACGAACCCCGGCATGGTGATTCCTCCCAACAACTTCCCAATCCAGCCTTCCACCTCCACCAGGTCCCTTAGAGCGTTTGGTTCCGTCGTGCTCACTGCCCCAGAATCGCACATCTCGTTCAAGAGTTGAGCGATCACATCGTAGCTGCTCTCTACCTTGTGTGCCAGCAAAGGCGAACCCACGAATTCCTCCAAGACATCAATAACTCGGTGGAGGAATTCGAGTGCAAGCAGTGGTTCGATTTCGGACGAGGACGTGAGGAGGAACAGGAGATTCGAGTGGAGAAGACTGAAAACCAAGGTTGGGGGAGAAGTATTGGGGAGGTATATCAGACTAGGTCGCGGTTGGGGATGATTGGAATAGAGGGGCAGAAGTTGCTGAGCAGAGAGCGGCCGACCAGTGTAAACATGCGAGAGAATAGGTCGGCTAGAACATGGTTAGTTTACGTAGTTCTGAGTCTTGAGAAAGGAAGATAGATATATTCAGTACTTATTCTCATCGTAGACATGTAAGGCCTCTATGACCTCGCTCATGGTCAAGACCTGGATGTATTTTGTGACATCTAAAGTTCGGGGCGTGGGGTAGAGAGAAGTGAGAGCTGCTAGAAATGCACGGACGATTGAGCCTCGCAGCACTTCTGAGGCGAGGCTCTTGTCATCCAACGACCTCTTGGATTCCATATCCGAATCGCATATCACCATGGGCAAAAATCCTTTATTAGAAATCGATAAGACTGAGTCTCTTGAAGAAGCTTTGGCAAGAGACAGAGATGACTGTATGCCATGTCGGGTAGTGGGTTAGACAGCTCCTTTTCCCAAGAACCTGTTGCCCAAGGCTAACAACCTGTCAGGGGCATCTGCATTCATTGGACTCGGTGCATATAGCTGGTGGTCAGGTCATACACAACTCGAAAGACAGCAAGCGAAGATTTTGGCAAGCAAGAGCATGTTCGGGATGAAGAGCCGGCAGACAGGAATTACGAGCATCGCGTTGTCTCTGGTGGGATTGGGCCTTTGGAGATTGGTCAATTGAAGATTCCAAACTTCAGTCTTGGGCAGTAGTGTAACCACAAGAGGTATAAAAAGGTTGTAGTAGGTTTGTCATGCATTGTTCTCATCTATTGTTGAATACCAACTAAACTGGTGCTAGAGAACGGTCCGCGCTAGCTCCTTCTTTGGCTGCCCACTCCTCTTTCTCTTTAATTAATTGGGACTTCACAACGGCCACCGTCATTATAGAATACACGGCTGAGAATGCCCATGGGACTCCCCAACCTACACCGAATCCGATATTCTCTTCCAAGAGCATGATCAAGATGGTTGAGACAATCGCAATGAAAATGAGCCCCAGGCCCCATATCCAGCTCAACAACAAGATCATTCGACGGAATCGTGGGCTGACTTCGTATCGCCTCATTACTGCTGCCCTATATTGAACCCCTCCTTGGCCTTCGATGCCGCCACCATCCTCGACAAAAGCGAGCAAGGCTGGGCGCCATAGTGAACCCTTTGGAGTTGAAGACATATCGAATGGAAGTGTTTTTCGCAGCTGTGTCAACACGGCAGTACCGCACAGAAGAAATCCGAAGTAAAAACATATCGTGGGAGATGGCATTGCGACGAGTCGAACGATCGGGTTATTGGGTATCGTACCGACTACCAATTCGATTTCGAAGACTGTAATGCAAAGTAGCAAGTTGATATGTAGGAACTCCATCTGCGTCATGTTAGCCACCGCTTCACCCAGGAAGCCAAAATACATACCATTCCCCATCGTGTCCATCCCACCGGTCTCCATTTGGTCGAAACCTTTGATCGAAACAATTTGAGTGATCTGAAGAAGTAATGCCCGAAACTAATCAAGCCGAAGATCCCAGTAATGATGCCGAATACTACACTGGATTAACACATATACTACAGCGCCTGGATGGAAATACATACTGTCTTGCATACTCAGCTTTGTGCCGAATTTGAATGCATAGAAGTATGCTATCGGCAAAGCACACAAGTCTATGATTACCAGAGTTACACCAATCCAAATAATTAGGCGCCTTCTCTTGTGTGGTGTATGTAATTCCGGCAAGGGTTCCGCAAAGTTGATAGTATGAGAGGGCATGGAACTGCCACCATTGGATTCCCTATCGCCATCGTGGAAAACGTGGACGTTCTCAGGAGACATCGTGTTCCTCCGGAACCGGCTCCGGGTGACCCTTGCAACGAGAGGGTGTCGTGGCGCAAAGGCTGGGAAGAAAAGGGACAAAGAAGAGTGCGAACGAGTAGCAGCGAGAAGAGAAGTTGCGATAGATCCTAAAGTTCACATTGAGGAAGAGGTCGAGTATGGGATAAGGTGGGAGATGGGTGGTGTTACAGCTTTCCCATCTTTTCCGGCATTCGCTCTTTTTGCATTTCCTTGGCGACCGAGGAACGTCATCGATGTACCACCATACAACTAATCGACCTGCATCTCATCTTTCCCATACATAGGATCCCTGCCATTCCGAGTTTTCCGGTAGTAGCTCCTACCCCCACGTACCCCCAATTCACTTAGTGTTACTATAGCTTATCTTGTTTAAAAAAAAAAAACTTATCTTATAAAAATCCAGAGAATGTTAATGTTACCTTCTTTTGGATTTTCTTTCTCTTGGAAAACTCCAATTGTTTCTGTAATCTAAGTGATATTCTAGTAGGTGTCTCGCGATAGATAATCAAATAACTGAATTAGCAACTCAGTTGTTTCTTTTTGTTATTCTACCCTTTCTGAACAGTTTCTTGATTTGAATTTTATCGGATAGAATTGTTATTTTTTCTGAAAGATCTGGTGAAACTGTTCAGGAAAATTATTTAATTTACTTCAATTCCCAAGTGAGATTCTCCCCTAAGACTTGCGAAGAACCCGTTTCAGGCTCTGTCCAAAGTACTCGCCCGTGTTATTGTAGAACTACTCCGTGGTTTCATTAGTGATGAATTGAACGATTTGGTTATCGAATATGTAGCTAAGCCTCCAATACTTGTAGGTTGTGAAGACATCTGCAAGTCGAGCAGGGTGAGTGTACCGTTTTCAAAGCTGATTGTACTTGAAACTCTGAATGTGGATTCTGAAGTCCCTACTCAGCTTGTTGTGGTCAGTCAAAGAGCGATACCCAAACTGACTGAGACCTGAAAATATGCGTACAAGTTTTCAGATGTTAGTAAATTGAGTTATAGCGCTTTGTGAATGCGACGCATTCCAAACGGGTGTGTGTTGGCGTTAATTATGGGTGCTGCTTTTGTAGTTTAAGCGCTCTTCAAAAAGTTGACGAAGCGCGGGCCTTTTGATATTCATTCACCCGCCAGCCGTCATCCAGAGAGCTTCAACATTCTTTCTGGCAATCTGTGAGCAGTACTCCTCGCATCAATACCTCAAATTCAGGTTCTTGCATACTTTTCCTTTAATTGTTTTTGCCCTCCAATATTCCAAATCCTACAAACCCGCAGCATCGGCGCATCCAGACCTCGCAACGCCATGAATAGATATCGAGGACCCACGGTCGGGGGCCCCTCGAAGGCCAGCGCAACTACGACATGCCAGAAGTGTTTGAAGAAAGATGAGTTTCTCCTCAGATATTCTTTGTTCCTAAAGCTAACTATTACAACGCCATTATTCCTATGAATGTAAAGCAGTCGCACAAGAACGCCCTTATGTATCTCGCCCCTCTCGAACACAGCAGCTGCTAAACCCAAAACTTGTCCCCAAGTTGACGAACGATGCGCCACAAGATCTATTAAGGAAGTATGTTAATACTGTCCACTTTCTGGTCACGATTTCTCGATTTATATACGTTGGGGAGCATTATTTGGGGAATGGCTGGGGGTTTGAAATTGCGCAAATAACACACATTTGCTAATATTTTTTTTAGGAAAGGGATTGCAGATGAACAACTAGCAAAGGCTGAGCTAGAGCGAGGACGAAAGCGAGAACGTCAAAGTGAAACTCCCGAAATCACAGACACATCAAAAAGAAGATGGTCAGCTTCCATGTCTTCAGTATCCGTTTCTACTATATCTACAACGATGTCCCGATCCCCTTCCCCAAGACGATCATATGCGGAAACCGGAAAGCGTAGACCCAGATCTCCCAGTCCGTCACAGTCTCCCGCTCCCAAAAATGGTCCCAGTCACCAGGATCCACGATATACAAGTGTTTCTCAAACCCCTCCACCTCCAAGGGGACACGATCTCGAGAAGAAGCGAAGGAGAGACTCTGTTTCCTCGGTAGACTCATATACCTCATTAGATAAGAAGGAAACTATACGCCCATCAAGAGAGAGGGGAAGCAGCCGGAGTACGCGAAGGAGATTCCAACAAGTTAGTCCTCCTGTGAGGGGACGCAATACCGAAAGTAGAAGCCCGCGTAGAGGCAGGGGAAGGGTTGTGGACGACCGCGAACAAAATCGGGATAGTAGGAATGGTGGTCCGCCTCGCAACAATCACGGAAACGATGGGCCGCCACGAGAGCGAAGTTTGAGTCCATTTAGCAAGCGGTTGGCATTAACTCAGGCTATGAACATAGGTCGGTGAATTGCCATGATCAGTTGTTGTTTAGGATGGACAGCTGGCTTCGGAGAAGTGCTTGGTGTTGGTAGGCAGGATTTGAAAGAGCCTGTGCCCAAAAGTGTGTAGTTATAGATCGATACCCCATGTTTAGTACCCCTTTCAAGTCCAATACAGGATTTCCCAGGGAATGTCGGGCGCAATTTGATGTTTGCGAACCAGGAGCTGTACCGCACATATGATCCAACCACTATTGCATTTCTGAATCTTCCTTCTCACGTTGCTCCTCTTCCTCTTCCTCTCTTTCCCTTAGCTTAACGCCCTCCACCAAAGCAACACCCTCCATTCCCATCTCTTCGCCACCCTCGCTCGCGGTAATTGCGCCGTTTCCTGCTTTTGACTTCGCCGCCTTTTGTGCTCCTTCAATTCTTTCCCTAACCATTCGCGCGATCGCATTCTCAGTCCGAACATTCAGCACCTCCAGTTTCTTCTCTAGATCCCTCTTCAAGTCCCAATTCGGTTTTTTAGGTTGTAGCTTGAACAAATCGACGCCTTTGTCATCCTGTTCGTCCTCCTGGGCCTTTTTCCTAATTTCATCCTCGACCTCTTGTGCCTGTTGCTCCAAAGTTTTTTCCAGCGCAAGTGTTGGAGGGGCTTCGAATCCTAACTTAGGGCCTTTGGCTTCCGCATCGTAATTTCGGCCAGAGAGGTGTAGCTTTGCGACATCTGGTTCTGCAGGTGGTGATGGTGAGCGTGTTGACTCTGGGGCTACAATTTCGTCACCAGGCTGTTTGCGCTTCAACGATTTGAGCTTTGCTAACCGGGCTTTTCGCTCATCGGCTGCGGCACCTAATGTCGCGTGTGTGGATGACATGTTATTGTTGGCCGAAGTTCAACTGAGTCAATTCATCCGTACTGTATGAGGGCAGTTGGGCTGACGATGGGGTTGTCGGATTGGACTTTGTTGTGGTTTAGATCAAATGGAGGTGCCTGAAAAAGCACGAGGCTTCAAGACTGTTTAGACCCGTCCACCCTCCTTCTCAGCCTCGTCGTTAAATTTTTTGTCGCAACAACAACTTATCTCCATCTCCACCATCGTACCTCGCTCGACTTCGTCAGACGAATGTGGCCACAGGCTGATGCCTCTCCGATCTGCGATCCTACCGATCCTACCAAGACGGACCTCAGTCTTCGAACTCCCTATTCTTCCTTTCCTCGCGCCTCGAGTCTTCCAACCATGGCCCTTCAGGGGTCGGCACAATCATTCAACATCAGCAGCAGCAGCATCGACACCTCAAGCCGTTGAGCAGACCAATTCCTATGATCCCCATATAGCGGCAGAAGAACATGGCTCTACTGCCTCTGAGCAGGAGCCGGAGCCGAAAGTTCTTTATTTGGCTTTCCGGCCTGGTGGCTCAAGAACCAGGAGCAGATTACTTTCGAAAGGCAAGGCAGTCGGAATAGCCAAGAAATACGTTGTCGAAAACCCTCCTCGGGAGTGGCAGGGACAACCAAAACCTCCAAAACACCCCGATGGCCTAACAATCCACCATCGTGGCCCAAGGCCACCGCCTCGCACAAAATTTCGCACCTTTTCAGATCTTCGAAATTACAAGGGGAGGAGGGACGGTCGAATCTCTTTTTTCCTGCGTTATTCGGCCCAGTTCAGAGTTGGACGGATTGGCAAATTCGTAGCGAATCGAGTTTCATATCGAATTTACCATCAAAATCCCCTTCGCAAAAGGGCAGAGTATCAACTACATGGAAGGCAGCTTCCCGACCCATTGCTTGAAGTACTTGGGATGAACTACGAGGGCAACTTCCTTCGGCAATTCAAATGGCTCAAACGCGACAAACACCCCATTACGCCAACTGTGTTCGACAAACAGCTGTTGCGTGGCTCCTCGGATTCTCTCAAAGAAGAATGGGAAAGACTTGGGAGCCGAGTGAAAGCACTTAGATGGCCAAGGCTCATGCTTCTGGCTTTGGGTTACTATCCCAGCAAGATCTTGAAGTTTATCAATGCCACCTATTGTGCCCCTTATCCTTCATCAGCTGCTGTTGCCGACAGTCTTGATTTTGTCATTATGCACTACTTGCGGGATTTACAGCCATCTCATGAGAACCACAGTGTCTATCTCTACAACACGATCATAAATTTGCTCCTCCGAGGACCTGCGAATTATACTCATTTATCTCAAAACGCGATATATTACTTAATACTGCGTCTACCCAGCGCGGAACTTGTAGCTGGCCTCTATAGGAATTTGGAGAAACTGAACAACCCCATTACATCATCGACCTTGGCCCAGTTTGCTTCTCGCTTGTCCCAAGCTGGCCAAGAATATGAGGAAATCGTGTTTGAGATGCTACAACGCTTGGGGGAACTCGAGACTGATTTCAACACCCCCATGATGGAAAGTCTTTGCACGTCCATTCTTTTGAATTCCAGCCCGGATGCGAGAATTGGGCATCCGGAAAAGTTTGAGTACATGCTCAAATGTGGGCTTATACCGAACATAATTACTTACAATGTTTTACTCTTGAAGAACTTGAGGGCTGGGGATCGGAACGGAAGCTGGCGTATCTTCGAGATGATGGAGGAAAGCGGACCTGAGCCAGATGCTTACACATACTCGACTCTTTTGAACGACGCAAAGAGGAGAAGGGACGCGCGTGCTATTGAAAGACTCATGGCATCTTACAATAAGAAAGGGATGCGCAGCTCGAATGTTGTAGTTGATGTCCTTCATGCTACGTTACTTTTTTCGGAAAGTGGGCTGCGACGCGACAATATTCCGAATCCCAATATTCGGCCCAGCTGGGGGAAGGTCCTTAAGGACAGAACTGCATTTTGCGAAATGCTTCCCTACTATTGCACCCACTTCCATTTTCCGCCTTTGGCTGAACTCGTGCCAGGATTGGCCGAAAAGTATCCCGAGTATATGGAAAATCGCAATCAACAATCTGTTGATGAGGTGAATTTGCCCAGTTTGGTACATCCACCAGCACCAGCGCTTGTGGTTATGATTACAGCTCTACTCAAAGGGTACGAAGATCCTGACACGCCCAAGTGGTTTTATGAAAACTGGAGGAACCTGGTACACGACCGTCATCCATTCATCCATCAACTCTCGACTGAAAATGATGGTCATTACTTGTCTGTCATCTACAATAGTGTTCTCAAGTCCCTAGGGCGCCATGCCATCAATGTTCCTTTGTGTTTAAAGATTCTCGGGGAAATGAGCAAACCTCTGCCGGACGATTGGACCCCAGAGACTTCGATCAAACTACCCAAACCAACAGTAGCAACATGGAACATTCTTGCAGAGCTCCTCATGCAACACAGACAGCCTCGAGCCGCTGAGAAGATCTTGAGCATGATGCGAGAACGCGGTATCATGCCTACAAACGTTACGTGGAGAACTCTTCTTAGGGGTTATATCAAAATGCAAGATGTGGGTATGGTCGTCAATACTGCGGATCGACAAGAGCGCCATGGTTTCCCGATTGTTGCATCGACTTTGAGGGAGATGAAAGATGTCGCGAATCGCAAAGCTTTGATTGAAGGGTTGAAAGTTGCCGAAATGGAAAGGCTGGAAGATCAATTGCGTGAGAGGGAGAAGGAGGCCAAGAAAACGAAGCCTGGAGAAACTAAAGTCGTGGAGGAGATTGTGCTAGAGCGGCTGCTTGTTGTTGAGGATATGCCGTTGCCTGGACCTCCGAAAAAGACTAGCCGTTTGGCTACTGTTGTCGAGCGTCTGAAGGGAAAAGATCCGGAGACGGAACGGAGCAGTGTTGTTTGAGTTGTAAGATCTGTAAAATTATAGTGTATATGACGAAACTTCTTGTCTCTTTTTTGGTATGATAGATGTAGATAGCTAGATTTAATACCCACCTCGTCAACTTTCTCGGATGTCGATACTCTATGTAAGACCACCCTCAAGATGTTCCTCTCTTCATACACCCTTGCTTCATCCAAGTTTCCCAAAATTTACCTTGGTAAGCGAATATGGCATTGCACTCAGTAAATTTAGTTGAGTAAGAATTTTGTGAATCCAGGATAATCGAATTAAAAATAAACTAACTTAGTATCCTTGAACAGTGATTGGTGAAAATATTTCCCAAGGCCAGTACGAACCTGAAGTGTTCATCCAATGCTCCAACTATACCCATATGGCCACTAGGCATTGTTTGAGCAAACTTTTCAGTCTAAAACAATGCAGTTCCACCGGAAAGATCTTGAAGAATGAAGACTCAATCAACTGGAATTTTTGAAGTGATAAAATGAACGCTCAAAATCACTCGTAAATGAAAAGACAATCCGTACTCGGTAGACTTTGCCATAACCGATGAAATGGCAACCATAACGAAGAAGACTTCCATGCGAAGCCACGAAATACAATAAGAACCCAAAAAAGTAAACAAGCTTGTTCTCGACAAACCTACCTAAATTGAAAAGAACGCCCAACATCCCCAACCTCCACAACCTCCTTATTTTTACCAATATGTGAGTCAAAGGGACATATAAGAGAGAGAGGTGCATCATAGAAAAGAGTAAAATGTTCTTCTCCAAGATATTCAAAAAGATTTTGAAAAGGCTCGTATTACTAACTAGGAAGGGTGGGGTCTTGGCCCCACGATTAGCCTGGGATCCCCACCTTTGCCCCATCATAAAAAGTATACCCCATACTTTCAAATAAGACACAATTTCTACAACAAGAAGAACACACTACCGCCCGGCTAGCTCAATCGGTAGAGCGTGTGACTCTTACAATCGTCAGTGGTTTATCACAAGGCTGCGGGTTCGACCCCCGCGTTGGGCTCAATCCCCAATAATTGACGCGGTGTTCTTCTCTTTTTGGTTCTTTTTTTTTGGTTTTGGTAATTGTGGACAATCTTTTGGTTGAAGGAATCGAGGGAAGCGGCCCCACACTTCCATTTTTTGGGGCCTCGCTTAAAGAGGTAAAGAGCGACTAAGTGATCATATTTCTGTAAGTTGTTTGATCTGGCCCTTTCTATTGCGTTTTACATTAGAGACCGCAAGAGTCCCAATGCAGTTATTACAACAGGATGGGCTGAGTAAAACAGGTTACTCGGGAAATTCTAGGACAATTAAGATGCTAAAGAATCGATTATTCTTACGGCAAAAATTAATCGGCAAAAACTTTTGCAATGACAGCGTCAGCGTAACTTCTCCTGAAGTATCTTCGTTCTTCTTCGCAGTTCGGAGAGCTGTATAAATCAACCATTTTTAAGAGGGTATTCACTTTGAATAATATAATCATAGGTGGGTGTACACGAAATTGGAGTTTAGATGTTGGTAAGTATGATTTAGTATTTGCAAAAAGGTGATTTATGTTTTCACTTTTTTAATTTAGGGGTAACATACCATTCCCCGCCCGAATTATTCTTCTTCTCTCTCAGTCTTAGCATCAGCAGCCAACCGGAAGAGCTCCTGGCCCAACTTAAACATCTCCTCCGGTGTGGTTTCAGCGGAAGGTGGTGGGGACGGTATCTCATCCTGCATAAGTTCATGTGCCTTGTGTTGGAGTTCCTCCAATGAAGGTTTTGGCTGTGCTGGAGTATGTTCTCGTGAGAAGAAACTTAGGAATCCACCACCGCGAGGAGAATTTTCAGAGGTACTAGTAGAACCTGGCGAAGTTCCGAAACCCATGGGTTTACTTAGACTAGATACACTAGGGTTATCCACGATCACTCTTGCTCGCTGAACCATGTAAGCGATTCCTGCGTGCCGTGCTGGAGGGGGTGGTTGAAGCGAATCTACGGCTTCTCTTACGGATGGTACTGATGATTGAGAAGAAGTGGGGCTGAGTTGACTAGAACTATCTGCACTTTCGGCCGGGGAGTCTTCTCTGGTGAAGTTGTCAGTTTGAGGTTCGCGCGAAATGGCAGTGTTCTCATTAACTTTGGTACTAGACCACAGCTTCGAACTCTCGATCGTCGACTCTGGTTCTCTACGAGGCATTGGACGGATGTCACTTGCTGGTAGAGCAGGCGACAGTGAACGCACCATTGGAAGGCAATTTGGAGGATTCCACAATGGTGAAGGGTTGGTTTGAGCTTCATCCGACTTCGTCCCCAAAAACTGGTTAACTCTGTCAATCGTCTGGTTGAATGCATCTTCGGCAGCTTGGAGGCTACTGGACTTGCTTCTCGGAACCTGAGAAGTTGTTGCTGGGGGAGGAGATGCTGTTTTGGGAAGGAACCCATCGTCCAAAGTGTCCTCATATTTGCAGTCACGACTACAAATTGGACGGGTCGTACCATGCGAGCTTAGATATCCCACCAAGCATTGAATGCCAAGTACATGGCCACAAGAAGGTAACCTGACTATAACATCATCTCCCGAATGGTTCGTGCAAAGTAAACAATCTTCTAGTTTAGGATCTGCGCGTCCTAAGAGTTTGAGAATTGAGACAAGAACTGTGGCAATTCGTTCCTGCTCCTCCATCGAGATTTCGGGACGTTGGGACATGATATTTTGCGAAATGAATAATAAGGAGATAGGGTACTGCAGAAGAATGAGGAGGTTGCGAGTGAAATTCGGGGTTGCGTGTTCTTTTTTCTAAATGACCAATTGTTACTGTTCATTGGTGGTCCGTCTCTTACAAGTACAAAGAAAAAACAACAGCATTCACATATTGCGTTTCATAGACTTCTTTTCTTTGATAGTCTTAACGAAGCCATTATTGAAGCTTCCCAAAACAACGTTCACGCGTTTGATGAGGCTTGAACTCTTTAATTTGAATTTTGAGGGCTGGTATGTTTGCTAAGGAGTCAGAGTTTTTGCCTTGATATTCCAGTTTCATTTTATTACCATTATAGGCGGCTATGGAGGTAAGTGAGCTAAGCGAGGAGTGTATACTTGCCTTTTTCTGTCAAGAAGTATATTAGAACTGTCCAATGTTCCCATTTGTGGCCATCGTTGCTTTGCCTTATTATGAGAATAATGTATTCCCAAACCAAGCCGATTTTGTCCAAGGAACAAAGACCTCGTCTACTGTACATAACACGGAGACTTGGTCAATGCTCTGCGTACACCTGTCTCACTTCCATTGATACGGGTAGTTTTGGGAAAGTTTCATTAAATATCCCAGCGGACTTAGGAGAAGTAAGAATTCAACATTCCCCTTCTTCTGGACCCCCTCAATCAAAATTTGATTAACCTAGACTGCTTTTCATACTCCAGATTGAGGGGAGAGGGCGTAAGTTGAACAAGGACCGGAGCCTAGGTGGTTTAATCGAAACGACTTCTTGAATACATATTCGAGGACGTTTATTTAAATAAGACCTAGTACAGCATCTTGAATGTACTAAAAAGTTGGATTGACTAAATCGTAAATAGGAAATTGTAAATCGTAAAATGTTACTTTCTATAAGTATAAAAGAGAATAATTTCTAATTTAATTTCCTCCTCTCTATATTTAGATTAGATAGTCTTAACTATAGTAACTAGCTAATTAGAGAATAGAGAGAGAAAATAAAATATATATTATATATATAGTAGTAATATTACCCCCTTATCTTATTATTTCTAGATAAATAAGAAAGAGAGGGAGAGAGAGAGAGAGAGAGAGAGAGAGAGAGAGAGAGAGAGAGAGAGAGAGAGAGAGAGGGGGGG
>LLCB01000414.1:0-41141 GCA_001414345.1 Hymenoscyphus infarciens
TAATATATATATATTATAGTATATATATATTATAGTATATACTTTTGCTCGTATATTCTTTAAATATATATATAAAGATATACGCTACTAAACTTAAATAATATACTCTTTTAATCTCTTAATCTTTAACTTTTATATATATATATATTCTTACTACTATTACTACTATAAATACTAGAGTTAACGAAATATATACCGAAGATATATATATACGAGCTAAACGATATAAAATATATTTAAGGCTAAACTTATAATATAAAGAGATATATACGAGTATCTTTTAATCTTATACTCGTATATAAATCGTATATATCTAAATTAAATTTTATACGTGCTAAATAGACTCTAAAGTAATCTAAAAGTAACTTAGATTTTTTAAATACTTAACTTTAGCTACTTATTAGTATATTAAGTAGTCTATTAAGTAGTAAGATTAGACTTAGATATTAATACTATTAAGAAAAATTAAAGAATTCTTTAATAATTATTATATTAAGTAGGACTTAGCTAATAATATATTAGATTTTATAATCGCTAAATAGTAAATCCGTACTAATAGCTAATTGAAATCAGAGGCTTAACTTTTACTAAAGTTATAGATATATTATATATATTTTTTCTTAGTAAAGTACTATAATTAAGTAGATACTAACTTACTTCTTTAGCTATTACTACTTAAGATATAATAGAGATAGTTTTTTATATTAGAGAAGAAGAACTTATAAAAATAGAGTAGATTATATTATATAATCAAGATTTACTAGATAGAGCTACTAGCTTAAAAAAAAGCTAATATATATCGATAATCGCCTCTTTTTTACTAACGATATATCGTACTAATCGTATAGTCAGTTATAAGTTAAGCTTCCCTGGTTTTAAAGAGCTAAGAAAAGTTAAAAAAAGTTTTAAAAAGTCTATATCTTAAAAAAAGCCTCTCTAATCCCTCTCTCTCTACCTCTCTCTCTCTCTCTCTCTCTCTCTCTCCTCTTTATCTATATTAAGAACTCTCTATCTTCTTCTTCTTCTCTATAATCTCTCTATTTAGAGTATTATAGTAGTTCTCTTTAAGTATAGCTATTAAGTATTCTCTATACGCCTTCTTATTCTTCTCTCTTACTTTAACCTTTTTATATATCCTTTGTATCTCTTATACTTAAAACTTCCTCTTCTTAATCTACTCCTTCTTCTCTCTTCTCTTCTTTTCTATCTCTTTTCTTCTCTTCTTTACTTCTCTCTTTATCTTTACCTCTCTTCTCTTATTCTCCTCTTCCTCTCTTTACTACTCTATCTTCTCTATCTTCTCTCGTCTCCTCTTTCTCTCTACCTTCTGCCCCTCCTCTTCCTTCTCTTATCTATATTATTATTATTAATAGTAAGTAGTGTTTTAACTTATAATAAACTCTTAATATAAGAGGCTAAAATTAGTAAGGTATTTGTTAAAAATAAGTTAGATATACTCTTTACTTTAATTAAAGTTATCTACGATTTCTTAGAAGTTAAGAGCGTTATTACTATCTAGAATAGTATTAAGATTAAGGTTCTTTTTATATTAAGTAAGCCGTAGAGCTATTATTATAATATTATAATATTTAGAGAAGAGATTTCAAGGTATAGACTTTTTAAAACTTTTTTCAACTTTTCCCTACTTTTTAAAACCAGGGAAGCTTAACTTATAACTGACTATATTAGTTAAAAAAAGTATCGATTTATATTAAGAGCTAATTATCGATACTTTATTTGTATAAAAGTATCGGTCCCTAAGTCTGAGTAAGATTTAAAGAATGAAGTTTTTTGAGCCAGCTAGTTAACTCCGTCACTATATACTTATTTATATTCTGCGACAACCAATAGTCGTAAACACTTACTAGTTTTCAGTATCGTAACTCTAGTTGAATAGTTATATATGATCGAAGGAATAGTTAATACATGTCGCAGGTGGAAGTCTATAATGTGTTGAAGTGAGGGTCTTGTTTTGGTATGCGGGAAAATGTCGACCTGGATACCCATCATTTGTAAAAGCCCCGCGTTAGCTGCGTGATAATCATCAATTTCAATTTGAAATAAGACTTATTCATTGAAATCTCTGGAGTCGTGTCGTCGTGTTAAGCTACTATCTAATATAGTCGAATTGAGTGAGATACTTTGAATACTGGCATGCTTCTATCTCACTTCTTCCTTATATATACGCAACACGTGAATAAACAGCGCGGTTATCTCGATGAATACTGAGAACTTAGGACAATGAGACTATCTACTGCCACTTTTGCTGTCTATCGCGATGTTAGAAGCACGTGTGGGGGCCTTTGGAGGGGGGGGGGGACAAATTGAGTTGCAAGTAAGCGTCGGAGGACCGAGTAAGGTAAGCACCAAGATAAAAAAGCTGGAAGTCCCATAAGAAAATATATTCCAAGGCAGCGAGTGTCCTAACTACCCCATCAAGAATGAATAGGCCAACTAATACTCCCCCGAACAACCTCCCGTCCCTTCCAAACCTCCTCTCCCTTCCCAACAACTTTACACACACCCTCCGCCCTCCACCAAACCCCGATCCAGCTAGGAATCCTCTCGTTGAAACAAAACACAATCCCATTAGCAAGTCCCAAATACTGCCACGCACTCTCCATAACCCTCACACTCCTAGATTCAATCCCTAAAACCTCCGTAGCCCGGTTCAACAAGAAGGGTAAAAGTAGAAGAACATAAGTGATGGGGTATGCATTCAACAACAGTAATTTCACGATATTTTCTTCTCTCGTATGGAGGGAAGGAGAAAGTGGTGCACAAGTGGGAGGCAGGATGGGATATCGTGTTAGAGCGAGAGGATCGAGGGTTTGGAGGGGTGAGTGTTTGAGTGTTGGTTCTGTAATTGTTGCCGAAGTTGATAAAGGGATTTCGAGACCGTCGTCTGTGGCGCGGGAGTAGATAGATGTAGCGTCAAAATCTTCGATTTCATGGTCTGGCGCGAAACAATCTGGGAGTGCCATTTCCATCATTGTTGCTCCGTCTGAAATCGCGAAGTCTTCGAAGAATTCTGGGAGGTGGGATGTATGGCTTGAGTAAATAGACCATCGGGATCTCGATGGGTTTGTCTGGATGGTTTTGGTGAGGGGGCGGAGACGAGAGAAGTGACGGTGGATGTAGACTATTAGGTAAATTGAGGTTATAGTTACGGTTATGATGATGGTCATTCGCCAGCCGTGACCTAATTCGTAGCGGAGGGAGGGAGATGATGCTTGAATCCAACACCAGTTTCCGTCGATCGGTTGGTAGATGTCAAGAATGAGACCAATGAAGCCTGAGCTTGTTAGACGGCGGAGGTGTTGAGAATGGGGGTTGTGCTTACTTGTTGTAAAGGGAATTACCCAAATTCCAATGCTAATGAGAACCTGTTTTCGAAGCGATACATTGGCGGGAGTATAGCTTGTACGACGAATGATAAATAGAGTTGCGATGGCTATGGCGAGTATCGAAAAGTCCGTAGCCTATTCATGATTAGATGGTAATTTTGTGATGAGATGATTTGGCAAGGGACATACTCGGTCAGTGAGGTGTCCGATGGCCCCGTTCAAGGTACAACCTAGCCCAACTGGAATACCTTCATTCTTCAATGCATATATGCCAGAGATAGTATTGTCCAACCCGTTGAGAAAGTCTCCAAATGGAATTAGTGAAATTGAACTCCCTGAGTAAGAGTGGCAAGTGACCCACCTGCTAGAGCCAAATTGAGGATCATGGTATGCCTGAAATGTGGTTGATGAGGCACTACCAGATAGCAAGTAAAGATAAATACAGCAGCAATTGTTGAAAGAACACTACCAAATAAGGTAGGAACAGCAACAGCCGAGTCAACCATGCTGAAATGGAATAATGGTGCAAGGGACCCAATCAAGAAAGAAAAGTCCGAAGGTCGAGGAGACCTGTTGACGTGAATAGCTAAGCAACAATCTCATATATAGACAAGATGGAACGCCACAGACGTTTTAGTGTGTAGGCCCTCGATAACACTGAAACCCATCACATCGGCAATCGAGAATATTCAACTTGTCAAAAGCCAATCGCTGTAGTTGCTTAAGATAGAGGTATTCAGCCGCCGTTTTTTATCTCGGTGTTTTTATCTCTGCAACGTACTAATAGTGGACGAATGACGACGATTGTCAGTGCCTAAAGTCAAAGATAAAAGAAATGCAAGAGGAGTGGGCCTGTAGGTAGTTCTACATACACATAGCTAATGTATGTTGGAACCTAACGTAGTTTCGCCTGCTTATAGTGGAGGTTTAAAAAAAAGTTATCCAAAGTATTAGAGTTACAACCAACAATGAATAAAAAATGCTGGCTGAATACCTCCATTTTTGGGCGGCGATGCACAACTCGGCATAATTATTCGTAGGCCTAATGGTCCGTACCGATGCTAGGGGAGGTTTTGATGATTTATGTGCTGGAGGAGGAACCATTGGCCAGTGTGGACGAGATTTTGTCAAAGCAAATACTGAGAACATCCCTCACTCGGTGGCTGCCACCTATACAGACTGTTCTCTTAATTCACCGTAAAAAGGATAAATGAGCACTGATTTTACGCTAACCTAAACTCACTTAAAACCATCATTTTGGTGACAAAAGTTTATTATAACTATAAAAAATCCCTACAACTTTAAACAGGGGTAATATACTTTTACGGTGAATTGACCTGACAGTCTGTACCTAGATGCCAGAACGCCAAATCCGGAGTTCCTCGGCGAATAATATCTGTGTGCTCGCACATGATAATGTTTTATATCGCGTGTCAAGGGAAGTATATAAAGTCTGTGGGTCGGAGCTTTTGCAAATTGATGACGTTAAGCTTTGCCAACGTGGATTCAAGCTTAAGCTAGAGCTCTATTTCATGCTCTAGAAGCTTTGCTCTTTTCCTTATTGGCTTTCTCTTATTAAGTTTTGACCAGTGGCGGGGTACGTTTCAAGCTCATGAACTTGTCGCCGAACTGGTGGCCACAACGTAAACTTGAGCACTGATAGGGTAGAAGTGAAAAAGACTCCGTCTGCAAAAATTGGATGGCCAAAAATTTAACACCGATGCAGTCACTTGAGTAGACACCATACAAGCGGGAATAACTGTATGCATAATTGAGATACTCGATGACTACTTCGCCCACCGTTGGACTTCCAAGTTCCGCCCAAAGCCTGAAACCAAACTTTATGAACACAGACACGAAGGGGCTAGCCGAGCATACGACGGACAACCTCAGGAAGCCTGAACAAGGGATTGCCAACTTGGCCCATGATATGTCATTCAATTCTCCGCAGCTATCAAGAGAATATGACTTGAACGGAAGCAATTGCGAGAACAATCTGAGTTATCAACCATAACTTACCTTACCACAACTATGGCCAAAAAGCAAAAAGATACGAGCAGCAAGCTTCTCCAAGTTGCACTGAGCATTGCAACACTTTGGGTTCTACGCATTTTTGAGCGAAGTTGGCTCTGAAATGTTGATAAATGCCTTGCACCATGATTGAGTTCCACAATACTCGAGTACTTCAAGGCTTTGATATCCTTTCCTTTCTCATCGAAGCTCGATGGTGGCTCGCACAGTGGTCGAACCCATTGCCGCTTTGCCACCACATGTATAATATGATTTCGACTCGTGGAATGAATTCGCCCAATATTCCAGGACCCCCTTTTACCCTCCGCACATATGTTTTCGAGTAAGAAGGAAAGTTGGAGAGGAATTGAAGAGTCTCAAGGCGCATCGATCGGGGAGCCGGGGTTGGATTTTGGGGTCTGATTGTAACGAAAGCCCTACCAGAGTTAACTTATATCTTTCCATGGCTTGGAGCTTGATGGATTGCGGGAGGATTACCAGTTGAGGGCATTCGCAGTCTTACCTTCGCAGAGCGTTGCTCTAGATCATTGAAGGCTGTGCACCACGGAATCATCAAGATTGGGGTTGCGCTATTCTGTCCCAACGCTAGCAGGGGCCCCTGGTATGCCAAGAGCGCTACTACGTGACTTGCCCCCTCATCCTCTTATTCACTTGCTCTAGCCCCTAGTATACTAAGAGCGCTACTACGTGATTTGCTCCCTTGTCCTCTTATTTACTCTACTAGAAGCGTTTTAAAATCCTTTTATATTATATATATATATTATTATATTTCTAAATACTAATATTCTAGAAACTATAGATATAACTTAAATTATTACTTAAAAGTGCTTAATACTTATAAAACACTTAAATATATACTTAACTAGTTAAACTAATAAAACTAATAAAAATATTAATATCTTTAAAAAGTAGGAATAACCTTAGTTTTACCTCTTTAGAGTATTACCTAACTTCTAGATATATTCTAATAGTAATATATATAAGTACTTATCTTTTCTCTAGAGAGCTAGCCTCTTAGACCCTCTAGTAGGAGAGATACCCTTCTATACTTACCTGCTAGGAGTAAGCGTCTCTTATATATAAAAGTAAATGAATTTAAGCCTTTTTACCTCTTTAATATAAATTATATTACGTTTATATCTAGTATATCTAAATTAGCTTATAGTTAAATTTAAATTTATACCTAAATACGTTAATACTCCTTTTTATCTTTTAAATCTTTTAACTTAAGATAGAGCCTAAGATAGAGCCTAACTCTCCTAACCTACGAGTATATAAATAGCCTAAGACTCTCTATTCTCTTTTATAAAAGGTTAATCTCTTTAATAATCCTAAGAGCCTCTTATAGTAGTATGAGAAGTTATTTAAGTATACTAATTTAGATAAGATATTACTATTTAAGAAGGACTTTAATATACTATAGCCTTATCTCTTAAATATATAGAGTATTAAGTATACTCTTTAAAGTAATAAAGATAATATATAAACGTTTTAATATAATTATACCTTTAAATATAAAAAGAATTAAAGTATAGCTACTAATAAAATAATTAATACTATATGTAATTTAACCTCTAAGTACTCTTATACTATTTAAGTAATCTACTATTAACTTAATAATTAGGTCTAAATTATATAAACCGCTATTATAGAAGATTATAGCTATACTCTTAATAATTATAATCTAAAGAGAAGGAATTACGCTATACGCTAAATTATTAAAAGCTAACTTAAAGTTAGATATAAGCCTTTTACTATTATAGTTACTTTTAAAGGAAGTTAAACGTAATTAGATAATACTAGAAGATAATACCTCTTACTTAAGAATATACGTAATTAGAAACGATTACTTAATACTACTACTTAGAAATAAGGCCTTAATAGAGTTAAAGGATTAATTAAACCTTTTAAATTCTCTAATAAGTAAAATAGCTTCCTTATTAAGATAGAACGAGTAGTAGAACACTTAAAGAAGCGTATAGTATAAGAAAAGAGACTCTACTTTTATAACTCTATTATTATTAATAAAAGAGGAAAGAGCTCTAAAAAGAGTAAGCTAAAGAGTAGAGAAGAGTATAAAGTTTAAGGATTTATATAAGTAAAAGTAAAGAGACTCAAGCTTCTTATAAAAGATAGATATCTTATACTAATTAATTCTACTTATAAAACTAATTACTTTAAATAGAAGCTCTTCTTATTAGTATATTACTTACCTAAGAGCGTATACTTACTATCTACCTTCTTTCTTATCTCTAATAAAAACAGTGAGATTATTAAAGCTTACTTTTATTAAATTATAACCTAGGTAAAAGAGAGGCTTAATATATAATAGTATATTAAGTATATACTCTCTAACAACTCTATTACTAAGCAACTTATAATTAAGAACGTATTTGTTAAAGAGGATAGGTTCTCTTTATATAGCACTATTAAGCACTTTATCTATATATAGTACTCTAGCTAAATAATAGATCGAAACCTTAAGAACCGCGGATAAGATTATCTTATATAAGCTACTAACTACTTTAAGAGTATACTATTTTATTAATATATAAAAGCTAGATATAATAAATTAATATAATTTACTCTCAACGTAATCCTAGACAGCCTTACTTTTAAAAAGGGTAGGAATAAATCCTAGAATATAAAGGAGTATATATAAAAAGAGTAGAAAGATACTAGTAAAAAGTGAGTAAACTACGCTTATTAAAAAGAGCTAATCCTTATATAAGTTCTTACTACTAGCCTAAATAAAGAATAGTATTATAAGCTTAAAAGATCCCTCTTCCTTTATAAGAACTAAGATTCTAGATATACTCTTACTTTTATAGTATAAACGGTTAAGAAAGATATTAATAATTAAGTAAATAAGAACGAAAAGGCTATATATAATCTTAATAATAAAGTTAACGTATTTATAGATTAATATCCTTAGCTAGAACTATTCCTATAATTAGTATAAGATATCCTAATAAGTAACTTAGTAGACACGGAGAAGGTATATTATAAAGCTATTAAGGGTTTACTTATAGAAGCTTAATAATTATTATATAAGAGCTATACTCTTAATGTCGATAGTAAGTATAATTATAAGAGCTTTTATATATAAGAGTTGCTCTACTAGTATATACTTAAATAATATATCCTCCTTCCTAAGCTTAATATATAAGATTAGTAATAGTAACTCGATTAGTATAAGTACTTAAGCGCTTTCTAAGATACTAAGAGATATACGATATTCTAACGCTTTTAACAAGTATAACCTAATAATCTTCTTAAAGAGCGTATTATATCTAAAAACTCTTAAATATATATATACTAAAACAGTTAGTAAAAGATAGAGGAAATAGTCTTTTAGATTAAGAATAGAGAGTACGTAATTAAGGACTTCTACTAAAAGTAAGATATACTAAAGATATAAATAAAACTATTACTATTAAAAAGTATTAGCGAATTTAAATAATTTTAAGATATAATTAAGTATAAGAAGCTAGAGAATGTGATAGCATGCTATCCTGGATTATTATGTGACAGCTGGATTATCATATGACAGCACCATCCTGAATTGTCGGTATTCGTGAAACTGCCGATACCCCTGAGCAGTGCCGATACCTCTAATACCCCTAGGGCCGAGATTACGAATGACCGATACTTATGCGAGCGAAGTGCCGAAGGTATTAATATCCGACATTCATATACGGAAGGGATTAAGGTTCAGATGTTGTATATTTAGCTTTTCGGCTCTTATTGTTTAGTATTAGCTATATCAGGCAGGGCTCGGTTATTATTATTGTCGGAACTTGGAAGCTTCCGACCTTCTTATATATAGACGTTCATGTTTAGTACAGTAGAGGGATAGTTATTGTTTTCTTCCGTATCAGTGCCTAGCATCTACATACGTCATTCTACCATACGCACTCCTATATGCCTCTACTGTAGTTGTGTGTATTTCGTGCCGTTATATAAAAAGCTTTTAAGAAATGGCGCTCTGAACTCATGTCATGTCAGAAGCGTATCGACGTATATTCGGATCATAGATCATTGGAATACTTTATGACAACTAAGCTACTTATAGCTAAGCAAGTCCGATAGATAGAGTTTCTATTAGACTTTAACTTCTAGATCTGATTCACGTCTAAGAAGAGTAATTAAAAAGCGGATATATTAACCTAACGTGAGCAAGACCTGAAAACCTATGATTAAGCTAAAGTGGACAGCCGCTCGCGTACCCTTTTAGCACCTAATTGTTTAGACCCCTGAATCAACGCTGAACTTGCTTAGACCTTTTTATAAGAACAGTCTACCTCTCTTAATACTATTTAGTTAGACGATATTCTAGGAATAAGTTTAGATACGATTTAGAAGTTAAAGGAAGATAACTTATACTCCTTTTAGAAAGAACGTTATTAACTTCTAGATAGATACTACCTCTTATTAGATAATTTACTACTTTTTAAGAATCGACTTTATATTTAAAAGAATACTAAACTCTATATGAAACTGATCTAAGAAGTCTACGACTAAGTATCTAGTGCTTACCTAAGTATGAAAAAGATATACTAGTTATTAGTATAATACTACTACTAGGCTAGAATATTTTTAGACTATAAGAGGTATATAGGGAATTGTCGAGCCTATAAATACTCCTATCCTTGATAAACTAAGTAATAAGGCTTTCTTTACCCTCTATCTATACCTAACTATCTTATATAACATTTATATATAGACTTTAAATTATTCTTAAAAGATAAACACGGATTTAATACTATATTAGTATTTATCGACTAACTTAGAAAGGATTTAGTGTTAATACTCTATTACTTAACTATAGACGCTAAAGGACTAGCTAAACTTTTTATTTAATAGATTTACTGTTTTAGCCACTGTTTTAAATCGATTACGTCTAATTAAGAACCTTAATTTATATTATTATTTTAGACTAAATTTTATTAAATAATTAGTATTAAGCTTAAGCTTAGTACTACCTACTATAAATAGATAGATAGATAGATAAAGATAATAAACTAATATATTAATTAGAGACTAAGGCTCTTTATAACCTATTATTAAGATAACTAGAGTGAATTAATCTCTCTAATAAACAGAGTATAAATAACACTTCTATACTTATTTATTAATATAACTCTTTATTAGCTTAAGTTTAGACTTAATCTAAAGACTTTGTAGGACTAGAATATACTAAAGACTTCTATTCCTTAGAAACGACTTAACTATGATAAGGTAGTAAAAGTAGCCTAATATATATACTCTATTTAGAGGATAGCTAAAGATAATATAGATAAGGCTTAAAAAAAGATAGAGAATAGTATAAATTAATACTAAAGAGCTATTAACTAGGACGTTAGAGATAAAGTCTACTTATCTACTAAGAATTTTAAGATAAATTGTTCTAGCTAAAAGCTTGTTAAATAGTAGATAGGACCTTTTAAAATACTAGAACGTATAGGATACTCTTATAGGCTGAAACTTTCTAAAGACTTATTAATTTATAATGTTTTTGTTTTTAATATACTTTTAAAGGATCTAAATACCTCTCTACTAGGATAAGAGGCTTTAAAGCCTCTACTAGATATTATTAAAGGTATATAAGAATAGGAGATATAAGAAATACTTAGTAGTAGACTTTTTAGAAGATAGCTATAGTATTAAGTGAAATAGGTTAGATATAATTTAGATCTTACTTAGTATCTTATAGATAATTTTTAGGGTTTATTATATCGTCTAAGAGACTTTTATACTAAATATCTAGAAGAGCCGGGACTACTCCGACACCTCTCTAAATAGCTTAATATATAGAAATTAGATAAGAATTAGATAAAAGAGTTAATTTATAATATTAATACTCTCTAATTCTAGTTACCCTTGATAAGGAACTTATAATAAAAACCTAAGATAAAATACTAACTAGTAGGAATATTCGAAATTAATAAAGTAAAGAACTAAGACTAAGTTACTACTAAAATAGGGTCTACTAACCTTCTCTAGGCTATAGCCTCTTCTTCCTCTAACTTATTATTCTTCTCTCTACCCTTCTAAGCGTAAGAAGTCTAAATTAGCTCTTCCTCTACTACCTCCTTCTTATAGAGACGCTTCTTACCTTAGCGACCTCTTATAACTAGCTTTAGAGAAGACGCTTATAAACTCTTTAGATAGGCCTTAAAGAGGACCTAAACCTAGGTTTAGATAGAGGTCCTACCTTCTATAGTATAGTATAAGGACTATTAAATATTAATAACTAAAACCCCTTTAATAAGTAAGGGGTACTTATAGCAACCTTAGCGCGAAGCGCCTAAGTCTCCTCTAGAAGTATAAACTATACCTTTAAACTATTCTTTAGTACCTCTACACTAGTAATAACTAATATCTTATCTAAGGCCTTAGTAGCCTTCTTAACCTCTCTCTTCTCCTCCTTACCTATAAGCTTATTAAACTCCTTCTTAATAAACTATAGTAACTACCTAAGTTAGAACGAATTTAGTATATATTTAAAATTAAACTTACTAAGATATATATAGTATTCTACTCTATATAGTACCTATACTTCTTTAACTTTAGCTTTTTAAAAGTATATATATAATCTCTATTCTAAGATTTTATCTAAAGACACTAAATATAGTAGACTCGGTAGACAGCTAGAAGTATACTAAGAGGACACGGAAGAAGCATTTTACTATATTAGATTAGCTCTAAATTAGGTCTGATTAAGAAGAGAAGAACTTACTTTTATATATATATATATAATATATATATTCTAGGAGATAAGTTAATATATAAGGATATACCTAATTAGAAGATATTCTTACTATTTATGTTATTTAGATAAAAAGAAAAGAAGAAGAGAAGTCAGAATTAGAGAAAAGTCGCCTACTAATATACTACTTATAATAATAGCTATTACTTTATAATTATTATTTATTACTTAATAATTACTATTATAATATATAATAATAGTAAGAACATAATAACTCTATAGTAGCGTACTATTTTCTACTTACTAGCTAATTATCAGCTTCTCTTTTATTTATATCCTATTATTATATAACATATAGTAGTAAATAAAGAGCGATCAGCTCTTAAACGATAATACCACTAGCTACCGACTCTACTCTAACCACCAGATACTATAATAGTAAGATAAGTTATATTCTTTATAATAAAAAGATAAATAATACTCTAATCAACCTAATACTATACTAATCGCTAACTAAAGACTTAGGACGAGTCTTTTTAAAAGAAAGAGAATATAATAGTATACTATCCTAGATTATTATATAATAGCTAGATTATTATATAACAGCACTATTCTAAATTGTCGGCATTTATAAAACTACCGATACCTCTAAGTAGTGCTAATACCTCTAATACTCTTAGAGCCGAGATTATGAATAACTAATACTTATATAAGCGAAGTGCTGAAGGTATTAATATCTAATATTTATATATAGAAGGGATTAAGGTTTAGATATTATATATTTAGCTTTTCGGCTCTTATTATTTAGTATTAGCTATATTAGATAGAGCTCGGTTATTATTATTGTTGAAACTTAGAAGCTTCTAACCTTCTTATATATAGACGTTTATATTCGATATAGTAGAGAGATAGTTATTGTTTTCTTCCGTATCAGTGCCTAGTATCTATATACGTTATTCTACTATACGCACTCCTATATACCTCTACTATAGTTGTGTATATTTCGTACTATTATAGAGAATTAGATTATAGAAAAGTAATAAGAGATTACTATAGAATTTAATACGCTTACTATATAAGATACTTAGTAATTATAATATATAAGTACTACTTATAAAAGTTAGAATAGCTTCTTTTAATCTAACCTCTACTACTTTAGAATAGATATTAATTTAACCTCTTAATTTAATACCTTTAATACTACTACTACTACTCCTTTACCTCTTTAAAGTATATATTATAGTATACTAATTAATAAGACGTAACTAAATTAGATACTAGATAACGTAGAGTAATAGACAGAAGTCGATAAGTAGATTACTAAAGACCTTAGTATAGCGTTTTATAAGAATTAGTAGAAGAGTATACTAGAAGGACCTATACCTAGTGTAAAAGTAAAGAGAAAGCGCTAGCTTAATTAGGTAATTAGTATACGATTAAGAAAAGTCCTTAGATTTTAGCTTTTTAAGCTTTAAATTAACTTTTTAGACGCTTTATTTAATTATATATAGTTTATTAATTTATTATTATTATAACCTTTATTTACTCTTTTTAACCGATTTTACGTATTTATAGCCTCTTAGTATAAATTCACTTTTTTAGGTAAGACTAGTCCTTTTTAGAAAGGTGGTGGCGATTGTTTTCTAGTAAGAGTGAATATGTTAAAATTTCGCTAATTTTATACGCTAGCATGGTACCTATGCTAGCGTTGGGACAGAATAGCGTTTCCCTAAGAGGGTGATCAGTAATCACGTGCTCATTCGCCTCGGCTCTTTCCAACCACCTCGGGCTCCTTGAGCTCAGCATCAACTACGTGAAGAGATCAAGATGACCACCTCCATAGCTTGCGATACCAATCTCAACCATTTTACAGTCCATTCATTTCATAATTCAACTGGAATTTGCTTCAACGCCAAAAGAAACTCATCACATTCCTCGAAATGGCCTCAAAGTACAACGATATCATCCTTACCGTCGAAGGTCAAATAGGTACTATCAAGGTACCTACGATATCATCGATCCCAGATTCAAAGTGCCATTGCTGACGCAGGGTCTACAACAGTTCAATCGACCCAAGACTCTTAATGCCTTCGGTGGCAAACTCATGCTGGAAACCATTTCTGCTCTCAGAGAGTTGAATGAGCATCCTGATACCGTCTTCACCGTCCTTACCGGAGAAGGAAGATTCTTTTCATCCGGTGCGGATGTTAGAGGTATGTATCCTTTCTTCTGGGAGGGGCATAATTCCGAGAGCCTTGCTAAAACATATCTTGTAGGTTCCGGGCTTGACAGTACCGTTGAGTACGCAAGCGATGCAGAGAAGAAGGTGGCGTTTCTTGAACGATTTGCACCAGGTAAGTCTTCCCTAGTCTTGTCCGTCAAACAACTCCCGCTGATCTTATTCAGCACTGGAGATGATCCGCAGTATCATTGATCACCGGAAAGTTTTCGTTCTCGCCCTTAATGGTCCTGCTGTTGGAGGGGGCGCAGCTTGGTTCACTGGAGTATCCGACATTGTTCTGGCTTCGTCGTCAGTATACTTGCAAGTTCCGTTTTCGGCACTTGGATTGGTACCCGAAAATGGCTCCGCTATAACCTTTGCTCAAAGTATGGGCGTGCACCGAGCGAATGAGTTCCTCATGTTCGGGCGGAAGCTGAATGCTGAAGAGCTCCTTCAGTGGGGTATGGTGAACCAGATATTCTCTGTAGACGGGTTCCAGGATCACGTTCGGAAGTATCTCAAAGACCAATTAGAGGTTAACGATGGGAAAAGCATGATGGAGACGAAAAGACTGCAGAACGAACCACTGAGAAGTGGAAGACTCATCGCCGTTGTGAATAGTTTGGACGCTCTAGCTGAAAGGGTATGTCTTTTTCTTTTTCATCACGAATATTCCATTACTAATTAATTGGATAGTTCGTGGATGGAGCACCAACGCAAAGGTTTGTAGAAAAGAAGAAACTGATGGAGTGTATATCGCCCCCAACCTAATCCCATTCAGACTCAAATGCTTACAATCTCTGTAGCAAAATCCCGCAGTCGAACTTCAAAGATATAGATAATAAGACTGTATGCACATCACTTTCGGTTCAGCTTGCAATGCGTTCAAGGTCTTGGAGGATATGAATTTTTTTATCGAGTATATATCATAATGACGCTTTGTTTTAAACCTAGCTCGTTTTTCTTCCCTCGGAACGCTAACGCCAACACATCTAAAACTCAGCTACTCGGATAATTGTAGTTCATGTGGCGCCAGGATTGAGGGACGATTTGTGCCTCAGTCTTGACAAGGTTAGTGGAGCATTCATATATACCAAAGTAGATAATTAACCGCGTCCTATCTTCCATACAGAATGTCCCGGCCATGACTCCAGAAAGGACGACCGAACGGCTACGTGTCTTTGTCGCAGAAATCAAGGAGGCTGCCATGGCCGTGGGGCTCTAGAATCGGAAATAACATTTCCCGCACCAATTCCGATGTACCGATGTACCGATGCCCTATCTCTCTAACTATCCAGAGCCTTATCAGGCGTTTGTGGTTCCTGGTTCCTGCCTGAAGGATTCGAAGGATTGAGCCGGGAGTTTCATGGAATTCGTCACGTGGTTATTTTTCGACAATCGAAAATCAAACGCTACCCGAGATTTCAAAATGGAATCGCAGACTATATTCTATCTTGCTTGTCTCATTAGCGCCCTAATTTGTGCGAATGCCTTTTTTCGTAAGAAAAGAGATCGAGAAACGGAGGTCTGTTACCTCCGCGACTTATATTCGTCATCTTCCCCATTCAATTTGTTTGTACCACTTGTTCAGCTCTTCCAGGCTCTCCACAGAACAAGTAGTGTTTCTTGTTTATACGAATTCGGCCTTCTCCGTGGCGCAGGTGTACCGACTTCGTTTGATATGCGAGTGCATCTCAGAGACACGAGCAGAACAAGCTTTTTTGACAATCCCGACTCGGCTCAAGGCGCCTGTTCTCTTCAGTATTCAACGGCTCAAACTTGAAATCCCTGAAACTGTATCGTTTTATAGTGACTACGGATCAGACTTGACCGGACGTCTGAAGATGTTGGTGGTTCGCTGCCGAACAACTTTAAATCCTTCAACGGCTGCATGGAATGTGCTTCGACCGTTCCCTCGCCACGTCTTTCTCTTTAACATCATGTCAGCTTTCAAATTTACAGTTCATCGCAGTGCGTATCGATAATGGGAGGATCGAGTGTGTTTGTGGGCGTTTGGCAGAATTATTCCAAGGGCTTTATTTTTGTCACTCTAGAGGAGTCGCAGGGCGACATCCTGCAAAACGTCCTTGCACTTCTCGTGCAGTCTGCGGGTCAATCATTTTGGACAATTATTAGTTACATCATCCATCAAGCTCGCAATAATCGACCACCAGACCATCCTATCTTTTATCAACAACAAGGCGTCCTAAAAAATTCAGGGTCTGCGTTAACGGCGGCATTGAGGCTTGGTCAACTCTCAATCAATTGGCGGGGACGTTCTGGAATGTCGGCTGCACACTACAGGTTCAGGAGCACTCTCTATTACATTTTCATCGCTCTTCTTGTGTCGGTTGGGTTCTCGCTTGCCAGTATATTCTCTTCTCAAGTCACCAAATTCGCGAGTCACGAGGTCCTTCTCCGCCCAAACGACTGTGGTTTTTGGGCTTCCAGAAACTACACTATTGCTAAGAACGCAAAAAGAGCACTGCTAACGGATGCTTGGGCCGCCATGTACGCAAGTACTTGTTACAAGGATGATTCGAATCTTTTATGCGATACATACATTGCGCAGAAAATTAAATCGGAAGATGATGAAGAATCAGCTTGCCCGTTTCCAGATGGCGTTTGTGTGGACACCGCCTGGTCTAGAGACACTGGTTTGAGGGATACTGCTACAGTGCTTGGAGTAAATGCTAAGCCTTCTGACCGGCTGCTTTTTCGTAAGAAGGCGACATGTGCTCCTTTGAACCTGGGGAAGTACAGGACACAATTCATCAAAACCTTTCAAGAGGCAGGAGAGCATTCAAAATTCATCAATAAAACTGTCCAGCAATTCTATCTTGGGCAACGAGGTCGTGTTGCAGCCAACAATACCAACAAGAGGTTGGGCAAGACATTAAACTCCAGTGACCTGACCTACGAATACTCCATAGCCGATGTGTTTACCTCGCCTGGTTATCAGTTACAGTAAGTGCTTTGTACCGGACCCAAAATATGATTGCTAACGTGATTTTTCAGAGCCTTGCATTCTGAAGTTGGAGAAGGGAGACCAAGACCACCTGACTGGAGGCCGATCCCTGATTTTAAGCGCAGCGATGCTGATACAGTTGTATTTCTTCTGTCAACGAGTGGGGTCTCGTACAGATTTAGGATACCTGACCCCTTCTTCCGAGCATCCAATTCTTCTGGTAGAAACCTGGTATCTTTTGATGGAGAAACTAATAAAACATCAGTCTTCCGCCCGGACAATCTTGTCACTGGTATAGGGTGTATAGACCAGTATCAAATCTGCAACCCAAATCTACCGAAAGGTCTCAAGCATTGCACATCGCTTGCATCAGCCGCCAATGTGGAAAAGATGACTCACGACCTCAATCTCAACCCCCTTCAAGAGGCCACCGCATTCGTCCTCAACAATTATCTACAAGAATCCGGTATCCATAATACGGCAGGCAGCCAAGGGGAATCTGCGCTGAAGGCGCACTCTACCTCTTATTCAATCCGAAATGACGTCGTTCAAGTGGGGAACGATACCGACCTGAAATGGCAGAACGAAGTTGAGTACTGGTTTGCTGCTTCACTTGCTAGCTTACAGATCAATTTCGTTCAAACGGTTGGTGTAGATAATTCGCCGGGCAAAAAAAAGAACGACCAAGATGACAACCCAGAAAAGCAACAGCAGAAACTGGCTCGCAAAGAAAATTTCGTAAGGCTCAATAAAACCTCTTCGCAAGTGGCTGTCTGTGGGAATCAAATGGTACACATCATGGATGGGTACCAAAATTTTAGCCTGATTGGCGTCATCCTGATTGTGGTACTTTCGATTCTGTTGGTCATCCTTAGTCTCTACATTCACGTGGTTGGAGGCAAGATCCAAGAAGTTCTGTTTGGAAATCCACTCTCTCGTGTTTCCTGGACTTCCGATGGTTATCTCCAAATACAACGTATGGCATACGAAGGGGCGGGCTACGAGGGTTGGCAGCAATGTGCAACAGATGATGTACCCATTTCGAGGGATATCGAGAAGCTTGGGGGGTTGGATATTTCTGACATCAACCATCCTCGACTGTTGAAGGTTGTCGACAGTGGTGAAGAAGGAAGCCCTGGAGATGGGCATTTGGAAAGTCAAAAATATCCAAATCCTACGTTATCGCGGTCGAGTACTTTGACTTCACAGTCCAAGGACTTACCGCCTCTCCCGATATCGGACAGCATATTCTCTGGGACGGTGCTGGATACTAGTCCAGTGCAGAGACATCAAGAAGAACGGAGGATAAGGGGTCATGCAATAACACTTACGTCGTTGTCTGGGATGACTTCTGTGGACTATTATCGTCCTTTGCCACCACTCCCATTGAGGTGATGTCTACTGCTATGATTGTCTGACTGCATTCAATATACCCGAAAGGTCCACCTCAAGCGGCTGGGCCTTACCTACATCTGCTATCGCATTTCGGACGCCACCATCAGCAGCAACCCCCCCAAGGCAGAAGAATTCGACGGCTTGCATTTGCCCTAGTTTCCTTGGCCTTGGTGCTATGAAACTTTATGTAGATAGTGGTGTGGATTCAGATGCGACGAGCAAGCTTCAGGGTAATCTTGTCGCAGTTTCTTCCAACCTCGATTGTGTTTGGGAAATTTGTCTTGCATCGCCGATTACCACTGAAGTTAGGTAGATATGAGCGAGAGGACAGGTTGACAGCGAAATATGTGCATACCCCGCATTAGACTCAATAACTCCCCTCTAGATGAGTTCGGAATAATTTGCTGTTGAGCGGCGGCTGGAACTACTTCTGAAGAAGATTTCAAAATAGATATCTTCAATCTGTGCAGACTTCTGGGTCGAACCTGGGAGTTCGTCTAAGGGTGTTATAGGAAGGTTATATATACCCAGGGCTTTGGCGTTCATGGTTTTATGTAAGATTATACATATCTATGAAACTTTATGAAATGAGGTATTTGATGGAGAAATTGTTTTCTTTGTAAACTTGAGTTCTGAAATGTATGATTCACCAAGTGTAAAATTGACCAATTATATTGCCACTTTAGAGTATTAAGTGGTGAGTCTAGTAATATCAACTATCAAATTAAGTTGTTTGAATTAATCAAAAGTTATAAGATTGCTCAAAGCATATAGTTCTAAATAGTTTTTTGAGTAATGCTTGCTTGATTTTTATTTTCGGGAATAGCTAGATTAATTAAGTTAATTAAGGTAAAGCTCCTAAATCATAAGGGGTATAGAGTACTCGTTACTTGACCAAGTAATGTATGATTACCATTATTATTCAAGAACGTTTAGAACAAACCAGTAAAAACAAATCTTGTAGCGCTAGTATGTTCTGTAACTATTTTTGTTTATGCCTAGCTATAATTAGTCAATTTCATACCATACCTGTTCCAGCTTGGGGGGTAATGAATATAAGTGAGTTGTACTTTCTCATTGAACTACTCGTTCAGCTGATGTTTGTATTGTAAAACTGGTCATTCTGTTTAGTAGTACTTTGGATCATTCCAAGTAGAAAATAGAGAGCCAGTCAATAGTGTCGTATATTTGTTGAATCAATAAAAGCTAATGAGAAGTTTAGTGTATTTAAATTGTCTCATAGCTTAGGCGTCATATGTCGATTGACTCAAACGTTTGGGTTGATAGAAGGCTGTTATCCCAGCTGGTTGTGACAAATTGGACTCAAGTTTGTGGAGATGACTTCGTGGCTTCTCTTTGTGTTTCCAACTCGATTCAATTATCACACAACATTAAACATTGAGTTGGTTATACGAGATGGTTGTTCTGGGTAGTTTATAACGAGGTGCAATTATTCGATATGTTGCCTACTATATAAGAAGAGGAACGAAAATTCGTTATCTTTATTTAAGGTTGACTGTTGTACAAATCCCAAGTTAATGATACTAACACATATTTTGCGTGAGAAAGCAATATTCTATTTCTCGAACATACTCCCACTTCATACTTCGGAATATTCTGGAAACCCCGACTCTCTATCTTCCATCTCGGCAAGCTTACGATTCATCTCTTCCTTCTCTACTTCCATCTTCGTTTGCATTTCCGCAAGCTTAAGATTCATCTCCGCTTTCTCCCTCTCATTCCTTCTCTGCAGCTCAGTAAGCTTACGATGCATATTGCTGTTTAACTCCTGTTGTTCACTTGTTTCCCAACAGCAACTTGTTGTGTATCATTATTTTTCCTATTCTATTCCGTTTCTTCTCACTCCATTCATAATAAGCATTGATAATGCATACTTCCAACAATGAGAATCTGCACATAGGAGGGTAAAGCATGCCATCCAGTCTTCTGATCAGTTGATTGGTAGGGACTGTAGAGTTTGGAGGTCCCGAGGGGCTGTTGTAGGGGAGCCTAAAACACCTACTAGTAATTCTAAAACGATTATACTTGAGGATTCTTTGTTTTACACTAATCGAGAAAAGGTGGGTATACGCAGAGTAAGCGAGTCGAGGCAGACCAGAGGGAGGTTCGAGGAAGGGAGATGCACTTTAAATCTTCACCCTCTCTAGGGAAACATTTATTTACCCGCTAAAGAGTGAGTTTCACGCAAACTGAGAGTTATATACCTATGCAAGTGATTGGCTACCCAAGCACTTCGGATCCGTTGTCTTCGGGACTTGGCCTCTTCCTTCAATTATCGAGTTCCGTGATTTTTGTATGGTATTCAAGATTCTAGGAGTGATATGTTCTTCGGCCCAGAATCCATCTTCCCTTTCCATTCGCTTAGCACGAACAAAATAGAGAGCGGCAAGTCGGTGACCTCCCCTTCTCATATCCCCACATCTCCAACATCTCCCCAATTAACACCACCATAATCTTCCACTACCTTCTCAATAGTGGGCAGATGTCTCTTATTACCTTTTTTTGCCTCGAGTTCTTGCCCAAGAATCCCGCAATGCTTTCTTGCCCACCTCGGGGTCTTTCTTCTGGTGTTTCTTAAGGTCTTTCATCATTAAGAATCCGGAATCGGAGTCAGACTCTTCGTCATAAAGTTCGGGGTTGGCAGCGGTGTTGAATTTAGGCTTGTTGTTGGGCATGGACTTGTCGTTAGGTTTAGGATTGTCAGATAAAGAGTTTTCTTTGAGTTTCTTGCCGTTGGACTCGTGCTTTCTGGCTGTGATCCATGGTAAAAGTAGCCGAGCCGATGGTCAGAGAAACGAGATTCTCGCGGGTGTTTGGGTTGCTTTTCACTTTATGGGTAGTGGTATGTTTATATGACGATAGCTGATGATTGATGTTGAGCATTTTATGAGCAATATTTGGATAGCAAGGAATGCTTTTAAGCACAAAAGGGGTTCTTTGCTTTGGAAGAATTGTTCGTAGTAGTGGTGAATATCATATGGTACATTTGAAAGTCCTTGAAGCAAAACTCTTCAACAACTGCTTGTGAATATACATAAACCACAAGCCAAGAAGAGTAAAGCCTTCCGTCAAAGGCGAGCAAACTTAGGACAATCCGGAAATCGAAAAAAAATCATCGTAGGACGAGCCCTCGAGATCGCACCGTTCTCTATTTTTCTCCAAGTGGTGATACACATATATACATACCAATCTACATAATATACAATTACCCTCCTCCCATTTTACAACTTCTCCACAGGCTTAACACCCTTATGAATAGCCGCAATACCTCCGGTCAAGTCCTCCCATCCCTTCCCAGGCACAAGAAACCCAGCCTCCCGAATCATATCTCTAAACTCCTCCTGCCTAGGAAACCTCTCAATACTCTCCACCAAATACTGATAACTCGCCCGGTCCCCCGCAACAAGCTGTCCAATCAACGGAATAGCCCCAAAACTCCAGCGCTTATAAACAGCATCAAGCAACGGATTCGTCACACCGCTAAACTCCAAACATGCAAATAAACCACCCGGTTTTAACACCCGGTATGCTTCCCGTAGGGCTTTTGGCTTGTCGGTGAAATTTCGGATTCCGAAGGCGACGGTGTAGAGGTCTATTGAGTTACTCTCGACGGTTTCTAGGTCCTCGGCGTTGGCGAGGAGGAAGGATAGACGGGGGGAGTGGGCATAAGGCGTTGCGAGGGACCGTTTGCGGCCTTCGGAGAGCATGGAGGGGTTTATGTCTGAGATTGTTATTGTGGTTGAAGGGGAGGCATTTATGTTGGTTGCGTGGTCAAGGAGGCGGAAGGCTATGTCTCCTGTTCCGCCAGCTATGTCGAGCATTTTCCATCCTGCTGGTTGGGGGGTTGAGTTGGAGGTTGTGGTGGGGAGGGAGGTTCCAGGGTTGATGGAGCGGACGAAGTGGTCTCTGTTCTGGGTGTTAGCTTTTGGTTGTTGGTAAGGAGAAGAATAGAGGAAACATACTTCCATAACCTATGAATCCCCAGACTCATAAAATCATTCATCGCATCATAAGATTCCGCCACATTACTGAATACTCCCGCCACTAATTCCAATTCCCATTAGCACCATCCATATCAATCGGAGTGCTCCGCATACCTCTAGCTTCCTTCTCAGCCTCTGCTACGGTCTCGAATCCAAAATGGGTTGTTCTCTCATGGTTAGTGGATTGGTTGGGCGGTACTTCGACTTGGCTTTTCGTGGTTTGCGTGAAGCATCGAGGGGTTTGCGCGTTGAGACATTGGAATCTGCTGGCTCGGAAAAGGGGCCGGAGGGTCCGGGAAGCCATTGTGATAGCTGAAGGAAGGGGAATCCAGGTGATTTTTGGGGTTGGGCGTTGCCGATTGGAGTTTTTGTGAAGCTTGGTCAAGGTCAAAATGTAGATTTTGTCAGCCTCGTTTGGAGGCTGTCCGTATATTTACTGCCTCAGGCAGAAACTCTATTTTACTTACACAGTACTACCAAGATCCTTCTTATTTCAACTTCAGAAAGAATTAGATTGAAAAGAGAATTAGTACGACAACGTCACAAGAAGCATCAAGATAAAATATACAATGTACATGTACAACGGATTTTAGTTACTTTCTATGCTGCTCCATCCCGTCACCAACCAGCGTTCCTGTCTTCCGGCGTGAAAAACTAGAATACACGCAACGCTATTCGAGGCGACCAATGATGCGATAATGGTGATCAAAAGTACAGAGAGAAAAAAGAAGCTATCATCGCTCCTCGCATCATTAGTGAAGCGTAAGCTAGTTAAACTCCAACCTTCCTCCCAATATCAGAACCCTGTAAGAAGCTGGCCGAACATGACAGCTGTTGAGATCTGAAATCAATCACACTTTGATAAAATAAAAAAATGTACCGAAAAAAGGAGTACTTTTGGTAAAAAGTAAAGGGATATCGGACCCGTGCGTATGAGAGACAATCAGGAATCGCCTGCAGCTGGTGTCGCATTAGATGTTGCCGGTGAAGATTCGTTCTTGTTGAATCCTCTACCTCGTCCTCGACCACGCTCACCACCACGTCCTCCTCTGGCACCTCCGCGTCCACCGCGACCGCCACGGCCACCTTCGCTATCACTTGCACCACCTCCTCCACTTCGATATCCACCTTGAGGTGCGTTGGAGTTGTTATTTCCACGTCCACTGCTACCCCAGCTTCCAGCTCCGCCACGGCGAGGCTCGAAGGTCTTGTTTTCTCTAGGTTGGAAAACCTTGACTAATGGTCGGCTTCTATCCTCTCCAGATCTCGACTTGACGTCTTCTGGGAGGTTGGCGAGAATGGCATCTCTCTCCTCGACCGATTTGAAGACAACCACCTTGTTGGATTGTCCCCATTTGTCAATTCGGACAATCTTCTGTTTGTCCTCATTGTTAAATATTTCAGTGACAGCGTCATCCGATGTGACGTTCATCACGAATAGACCGATAATAGGCTCGGCCGGGTTCTTTGCTCCTGGGGATACGGCATCGGGGCCGTTGGATGGCGTTCCGTTGGCACCGGCTTTCTCGTTCTCCTTGTTGTTGGGGTTTGGTCCAGGGAGGTTAACAACATTTGATGGTTGAGGAGTGGCTGGCTTTGGAGCTGGCGATTCAGATGGAGCACCTGGTGGTCCTCTTGGTTGCTGTTGCTGCGAACGAGGGCCGCCTTGGTTGAATGGCTGTACCGTAGGCTGGGCAGCTGGGGATCGTTGCCCAGGACCAGTTGGAGCAGATGCAACAAGAGCATGGCTGGAGCCTGGGGTACCAGTTCCAGTCGATGGGGCTTGAGCAGCCTGCTGTTGAACATGGCCTGGCTGTTGCTTAGCACCACGGTGGGCAAAATTAAATCCTTGAGCTCTCATCTCTGTGCCAATTCTGCCATCCTGGACCTCGAGAACCAACCATCCGAAAGCCGCGTCTGCCAAGTTGAAGTTCCACATATTCTTGAAAGCACTCTCGTCGACCTGACCAGCTCCAGCAGCACCTGCTCCTCCAACTGGGCCACCGAAAGGATTTCCACCAAGAGCAGTGCTAGGCATCTTGTCAACTATTCCGAGGGCGTTCTGTAGAAGATTTTGCTGAGCTTCGTTTTGTGAGATTGCTGGCTGGACTTCAGACTTGACAGTCTCCCACACATCATTGAAAGAGGCCTTGGATGCTGCCAACTTTCCGCGATAATGATCCAGAGTAGGGTTTACACTGAACTCGTTGTATGAACTGCCATATCTGAAATGAAGACCTGCGGATATCGAGAAATCGGCCTTGAGCGTGACAGATAGCTGATTTAGGATTCCTTCACGAGCTGGGGAAGCATGTGTGATGAAGATTCGCGTCTCCGTAGGGTCGTAGACTCGATTCGCTGTGTCCACTAATTCTCCCATCTGCAGCAGTGTCGTCCACATGGTACCTTGCCCACCGGCGATAGTTGTTCGTCCCTCTCCATTATCGAAAAGCTTATGCATGACCACGGCACCTCCTAACCCGAGAAGTCGCAACTTGACGCCCCCAATTTCCAAAAGCATTGACCGGGCCTCATCAATGATGTGAAGCTTGTCCACCTTGTATTCTCCCGATCGGAACTTTTCTAAGACTCTGACATCTTCGCACGCGCCCCAGACTGTATACACCGGTACATCCAATTTCAGGTTGCCGTTGAGGAATTGTGGGAGTTCGGAAAGAGGTAATTCGCTGGCTGGGAATCGCTGTTTGACTGGGCCACCTGGCGCGCCAATAGACTTCTTCACTACCTCGGTGATAAGCGGTGAATATTGAGCAACATGTTTTAGGGTTCTGGGGGATCGATGTTAGCAATTGTTCCCTGTTGATGGACTGTGGCCCGAATCTCCCTCACTTTTCTGCAATACGTTCCAAGGAAGTATCATCGTAGAAACCAAAGTCTCCAGTATGAATGATGTGATCTGCGCGTGCCTGCTTCGCTAGCTCATTGAGCGATCTGAGGTTTCCTGGCGAAGGTTAGCCTCGCAACTTGAAGGAGCTTATGCCGCGTTGCATCTCACCTCGCACATCTGCTACACAAAGCACTCTGATTCCTCCTTGCTGAATGATTCGGCCGTTATTAGGTAGAAGAGGTGCAGCTCCCGGTGGCAAGCCAGGGTGGCCGCCAGCAGCACCGTTTGGAAGGTAGGCAGGAGGGTTGAAGGAATGAGGACGTTGCTATTGAATGAGCATGGTTAGCAAGCTGATCCCATCGCAGAGAAGGTGCAGCTGAAGAACGGGCGGCGCGCAGGTTGAAGAGGATATCCTCTGATATATACAATCGAAGACCGGAGCTAGTTGACATAGTTTTTGATGGGTGAAGGGGGAGAACTCACAGAGGCCATGTTTTACAAAGATCTGAGATCCGGATGCGAAAGACGCAGAGTGGTATTGCGAGGTAGTATGCGCTCAATGGAGAAAGATGATGTATCTGCGGAGAGGGTAGTGGGAGGTTGGAGATGGAGTTGTCGAGGAATGGCGAAAGACAATTCAAGTGTTTTCTTCTCTGCCCAAGCTGAGGCTGGTTCCGCGCTGAATCCAGAAGCTTTGAAGAACGAAGTTTGATTGGTGGGTGGGCTAAAGTGGGTCAGTCCGTGCCTTCCCTTAAGCACTCAATGCCATAAGAACGGTTCCTTTTAGTTAAAAGAGCGCCTCATTGAATGGAGGGGTCGTTTTGTCATGAGGTATACTAGTGAAGGTGATGTCCTTGGAGAAATTGTCTCATAGAAGCATATAACTACGAACTAAAAGACACTTTTACTATTAAATATCTCTATTTTAAGCTATTATAAGTTAGCTTTCTTCTATTCAGGATTAAGAGAAGTGGGAATTACTAGTTAGCTCCGGAGTATATATAATTTAAGTCTTTATAAGTATAGTAAGTTAGAGTTTATATAGTAATAAAAGAGAGAGATAATTAAATAACTAAGATATTTTAGAATTAATTTTAAGTTTTTTTTAAGATTTCTAGCTAAGTTCTTATAAAAGTCAACTCTATAAACTCTAACTATCTACTTACTCTAATTATAGACTTTAATACTCTTAAATATATACTAATTCTATTATAAATATAATACTTTACTAGAATATTTTTAAGTATATTCTAAGATTAATCTTTTCTAACTATTAGTTATTAAGTAACTAATTACTATTCTAAAGTAGTTAGAGTTAGTAAGTATTTAAAGTTAGTAGAACTAACGTAGATATATATTAGTATTAAAGAAAAAGAGAGTCTTATATAATCTCTTTTCTCTATATATATAGTAGAGTTTTTATCTTCGAATATAAAGCTTCTTAGAGCGTTTTTAACTTAAAAATATATTAGAGTTATAAGTCTAGTTTATATATATAGTATACTCTATAACTTTATCTTCTACTTATATAATACGTTACTATATATTTAGAACGCTTTTTGCTATTAGTTAGTATAACTAACCTCTTAATACTTATATTCGACGAGTACTTAGAAGCTTAGCTACGTATAAAGCTAGTATATCTTAATTAGCAGCTTACTCTTAAAAAGCTCGTATATAGCTCTACTATAAGTAGGCTCTATATACTAGAAGACTAGTAGTATACTAGTCTATTCTAAGAGATACTTAAAGATATATTCGAATTCAGAAGTCTAGTACTCTATAAAGCTAGTAGTATAATACTAACTACGAGCTACTATATCTTACGAACGCTACTTACTCTTTACTAAAGCTAGATCTAATAACGTACTAGAGTATAAGAGAAGAAGTTAGATAGAGTCTAAGAGTAGAACTTTACTCTTAAATACTATAGAATCGCTATTTAGAAGTTAATAAGCACTTTATAGAATTCTCTATAGTAGAAATAGAGAGCGATATAGTTAAGAGATTCTTCTATAATCTAGTTTTATTATAGACCTAGGAAGCTATCTTCTAAACTAAAGAGATATATTAAAGAAAAAGAGAGTCTTATATAACCTCTTTTCTCTATATATATAGTAGAGTTTTTATCTCTAAATATAAGACTTCTTAGAGCGTTTTCAACTCTACTTTTTACGTATAATAATTAGTTTAAAATAAATATACTTAATTCTAAAATCTTTTAATTATATAATTAGCTAAAATCTTAACTTACTATTTATATTTTACTTAATAGAAAACTTATAGAAGCTTAATATAAACTATATTCTAAAGCTAGCTAGTATTTACTAGATACTTTACTAACTTTTATATTTATTACTACTTTTTATATACTACTTTATTTATATTTAATATATAGTTATAACTTCTAAATAAACGCTATTATTAGAGTACTTAGAGTTTCTTCTTCTTTATTTTACTATTTAAATAATTATATAAAAATACTTAATATACTTTAAAATTATAAGATAATATAAGAATTAAGTAAAAACTAATTTAAAATTTATAAAAGATAGCTTCTATATTACTTGAAATAATTTTAAAGTAGAAAAGCTTTTACTTATATAAAAAATCTCTTTTATATTAATAAAATCTATTAGTATATATAAGTAACTTAGTATCTTTCTTTATATATTATTAAATAATCTTCTATATAGAAAATAATTAAATACTTCTAAAAGTAATTAATTAATTAATCTAAGTAATTATAAAAGACTATCTAACTAATCTAACTAATTAGAAGCTTTAAAATAATTTAATAAACTTATTCTATAGTTATACTTCTATTTCTATTAAAAAGAGTCTTATAATTTAATAATATTATATCTTAATCTAATAATAATATTTTCTAAGATTAATTATAATACTATTTATATATTACTTATATTCTAGAAATCTCTTTATATAAAAAGCGATTACTTTTTAGAGATTAGTTATAAAAAGATTTTTAAAGATCTTCTTACTACTAATACTTTTAATATAAGCTTCTTTTATATACTTCTAGAGTAGAATAGTAATATATTAGAATCTACTTTATAAGTAAAAGCTATATAATCTAAAGCTATCTAACTACTTTATATTTTAAATAACTATAGCTTTTCTAACTTTCTAGCGTATTTAGTACTATATTATAATATATTATATTATCTATAAAAAAAAAACTGAAGTAGATATTAGATAATAGAGAAAAACTAACGAATAAAAAGAAGCTATTTAATCTATAATTTATAATTTATAATTTTATATAATATTATAATATATATCTATAAAGTATTTAAAAAAAAAGATTTAAGTTATTTTAAATATTATATACTTTTAAGATAGAAGCTTAGAAAAGAATATAACTAGGTTTATATTTACTTTATAATATATTAAGCTCTATTATAAAGTTTAATTATACTAAGAGTACTAAACTAGAGTTTAATAGATATAATAATTAAAGTAGAAATATCTTTAATAATAGATAAGAGTAGATCTCTTAAATAGACTCTCTATATATATTTCTTAATAATAAGTAAAATTCTAATCTTATTAAATATAAGCTAGAAGTTCTTAAGAAGATAAGAGAGCGAGAGAGATTAGAAGAAGAGAGAGAAAAGAAGTTACTACTATTCTTATATATAGAAGAAGAAGGATAAATAGCTTTAATTTTATATGTTTTATATCTTAGTATTTCTAAACTAGTTTAGTAGTATTATAGTTTAAAGCTATTTATATTTTAGTATAATCCTTACTAAAATAGAAGTAGTTTCTAATTAGACATCTATTCACGTCTATATATAAGTTATAGAATACGACGAAGATATATATATCTATAAATAGAGTATATATAAAGATATAATTATTATACGCTATTTATCTAGAGACTTCAAGCCTAGTGCCTTCATAGAACTTACTACTTAAATCTACTTATTAACTATATAACGTCTAATGAATCGCTATGTAACCTAGTAAGAAAGAACTTACTAAATACTATATCATGATCGCGAGTCTCCGTCTCACTTACTTACTTCCCCTCTCATCCAACCTCTCTCTCTCTCTCCTTCTCGCCTCTTCATACCTCTTCATCCTCTCACTAACCCACCCTCTCCTCTCCCCCTCAATCTCCCAATCCCCAAGTCCCTTTTCCTCTAACCCTAACTCTCGCAAAGTCTTCCTCTCAACAAGACTCAATCTCACCTTTTTCTCATCCCCATCCCTATCCCTCCTCGCCTTCCTCTCACCACCCTCCCCTTCCCTCTCAAACCCAAAAGGCCCCTTCAAACCAACCGGCGGATTCGTAATAACCCTCCTCCCCCTCCTCAAATCCCGACTCGCAGAATGAAGCATAAAAGGATGAAGCAAATACACATCCCCCACCTTCCCCGTAGCTTCAACAATCGACTCGGCTCGAATCTTATTCCTATCATAGGCGAGATCTTTGAACCATTGGCGGTTTTCGGCTGGGTTGCTGGGGTGATTGAACCAGGGTGTTACGCCTTCTGGGTGGTTGTACTGGGGATGTGTTAGTGTAGATGGGATGGGGGAATGAGGGGAAAAGGGAGAGGGAGAGGGAAAGTACAAGATGTTGAGCAATATATTTTATACTATCTGTCGCTATTGCCGTGCCTCCTCCTTGGGGTTCGATGTCGCTCCATAGGGGGATGACTAGGAGTGCTTGTTCGGAACTATCCACTGAGTTTGAAAATCAGTCTTCTTTCCATTTTTTCATCCGGGTGAGGGGTTCATCAGGTCGTTCCTTCTTTCTTAACGCAACTTCCCTTCGCTCCTTCCCTTCGCTCCTTCCCTTCGCTCCTTCCCTTCGCTCCTTCCCTTCGCCCCTTCCCTTCAACTTTCCCCTCAACTTTCACCTCAACTTTGCCCTCAACTTTGCCCTCGTCCCCGGGAAGGAAGGCTAGGTCTGTACAACGAATAAAAGCTAGCAATATATTCAGAATATTCATGATTTTCCACAGATAAAATACCCTTTGAATTATTTAAGAATAAGAAGCGTTTAAGGTATAAATAATAGTCGTTTATTTATAAATATTCTATATTCTCTACCATTTTAGTATAGTTTCCTACTTATCTAACTATATATAAAAATCCCTTGAAATTATTCGCTTTAGTCGCTTTTATTATCTTAATTAGGCTATACTAGGGCGTTTCTAGGCTAAAAAGTAGATAAATTATTAAATAAAGTAAAAAGAGTAAAGCCTTTTAACTCTTTTAATATCGAAACCTTAGTTTAAAGGTTATATATATAATGTTTTAGAAAGTAGAGTATTATATAATAGTCTTTAATATAATTCTCTATTTTAATAATATAAGTAATAAAGAGTAGGAACGATAGTAATCTATTAATAATAATTAAAAGTAAGTGAATTTATAGTTTAGTTATATTTAAATATATATATAAAAAGAGAGTAAAATTCAACTTATACGAACCCTCTATACTAAGACCTAGGGGGCGGATATTAAGCTTAATAAATAGAAACTATTCGTAATATATTTATTTAAGCTCTTATTACTCGAATAATCGCTCGAATACTATATATTTCTTTAATATTTATAATGAATAATTAATATTTTATTCATCTATTCGTTGTACAGACCTAAGGAAGGCACGACCGTTACCTTAAATAAGACCTAGGTAGGTAAGTAGCATCCTAACCGGACCTAACAAAACCAAAACCAAAACCAAAACCAAAAGCCGAGATAGAATTAAAAAAAAAAAATAAAAAAAAAAGAGAGAACAACTTATAATAATAGATAAAAAAATCCCTATCAACATGCCACCTATCTAGTCCCCTTAACCTCTCCCTCCTCCCCTCTCCCCTCTCAACAACCTCGTCTTCCCACCCTTCCTTGCCAAGATTAACAGTAAACCCATCACCCCAAACCTTTTTACCCTCCTCAATCATATCCTCCACCTCTCTCTCCCACTCCCCATTCCCCATCCCTTTCTTTCCCACCATCTTCCCCCCCACCCCTTCCTAACCCAGGTACCTCATCCCCTCCCTCCCCCTCTTCATCCCCCTCTCCACCAAAATCCCCCTTATACAGTAATAGTCTAGCTTCCTCTAGAGCTAATAACCTCTAAATCCCACTCTAAGCCTTAGACGTAAACGCTCTTATACCTATAACTCTTAAATACGCTATATTCCTCCTCTCCATCGTCCACGTAGACTTATCCATCTCATCAACACCTAATCTAATCCACATCTCCCGTCCGTCCTCCGTAAACCACTCTACGTCAGGTGCTAGCGGGAGAAGCAGGAGTCGAGTTTGAGATATCCATGTTCTAAGAAATGAGATTTTTGCGCGGTGGTTAGGGTGTGGGATTCTCTGGGGGAGGGCATCATGATGGGTGAGGAGGGGTGAGGAGGTGAGGGTGAAAAGTGGGGGGTTGAGGGAAGAGGGAAGAGGGAAGAGGGAAGAGGGAAGAGGGAAGAGGGAAGAGGGAAGAGGGAAGAGGGAAGAGGGAAGAGGGAAGAGTAAAAAGTAGAAGAGAGAAGAGTAAAAAGTAGAAGAGGGTAAGAGAAAAGAGAAGAGAAAAACAAAGAAAAGGAGGCTATTTCAATATACAAATTTCTATAAAAGTTCGAGTTTGATAAAAACTTTCTCCGTGGCAGCGTGGAGAAGAGAAGCACTATAGGGAAGAAAGAAAGCAAGAAAGTGAGAAAGTGAGAAAGACCCAGGTACCGTACCGGCGTACCGATAGAAACCCAATGAAAGTAGCATTTACCCATTCAACCGCCCGTGGTGACACACCAAAACGAGTGGGCGTTACTCCTCCAGGTTGGGACAGCATGTCGAGCTACACGTGATGCTATAGAAGAATAGAGCCCTGGAGCTCATTATACGTACCCGACGTTGTTGGGAGATCTTGGAACAAAGGTGGCCAAGTTTGTTTTATTGTTTGTCCCTTGAAAACAGACAATCAATTCAATGGTCCTAGACAGTCCGTCAGCACGAGATAGTTCAGGGGATATCTTTCTGGTGTAAGAGGCTGAGCGACGAACTTTGCTACAATGTCTACGAAACTGGTCATTAACAGTTCAAGAGGACGAAGAACTTAATTCTCCATTCTCCTTCCCCCCCCCGAGAACATGCTGTACAATAAGATGAAGGAGTGCTGGAGGTGACGAACCAACATCAGGCTCGTCCACGCATAGTAAAAATAATTATTAAAAAAAACACTTATTATATGAAGCGTAATATAATCTAGATGAATTTCACATTACATTCATACAAAGGCTACAGTAAGCTAGTAAATTATATACTGAATATTCAGCACCATCTAATGTCAATCCAAAATAGAGGCTTGCTTCCAAACTCACGTTGCAGAAGAAGTTGCCTCACTCTCATTCGTTCCATCAGTTGGTCGATCCCAAGTACGAATATGGCCTATAGCTTGTCAGTTCAAATATCTCGTATCATTCAACCGTTTTCAGAAACTAACCCGATTTACAACTTGTAATGATGGAATCCTGTGTGAATTCCAACCAACATAGCGGGTCCGGATCTATTACTTTCGACTGCGAAAAATTAGCAAAACCAAGGCAAGAAACTAGAACATGTGACGTACCATAACAGGAGGGAGCATCGCAGTAGTTGCTCTCGGCTCAACGGGGTGTTCAATAGTACTGTCATCCTCGCGGTCAACAGACAAAGAAGAGTTTGACCGTAGTCGACTAGCCGATGTATTTTGAGTCTCAGATCTCTGCAGTGGATTCGCCAGCCGCGAGGATATGCTGCCTCGTTGTCTCACAGAGGACTGATATTGTTAGTCAATCCTCGTCCAAGACAAAAAATGAATACTCACAGCTTTAGGGCGGTGAAGCATGCCAACACTAAAATCCCATAAAAGTAGCCTACAATCTTCACCCACACTTCCAAATCGATAATTCCTATCATCACATCTCCACGGGTCGAAAGCAACAGCGGTGACCCATGATTGATGACCTTGACATCGAGCAACAATTGTAGCTTCAGCTACAGACCAGATTGATACTAGATCATCTTGGCCACCTGTGAGCACGTACTTACCATCTGGCGACCAACAGACGGATATGAAGCCACCATAGTAACTTGAATAGATATCTAAAAGTCTGCGAGATTGTCAGTAGGCAGTTACAAACTACAGGAATGCAAAGCGACATACTGTTCTTTCAGATAGTCAATTATCCGTAAAGTACCATCTTCGGATACGACAGCAATGTGCCGATTATCTGGAGAGAATGCAAAAGCATTTATTCGTTGATTTGACAATTTCCAAAAAGATACGGGATTGAACTTTTGATTTTTGGAATGGACAGATTTGTCGACGTGAAGAACTATGTGTGGTTCAGAACCATCGTTACTTGCGTCTGAGCTTCCATTGGTGTTGGTGTTGTGTTCTTCTGGTAAAAAAGCAGCATCCTCCTTCTCCTTATCGTATACTACCAGCGAACCATCCATGTGAGCTGCTAGGAAAAGGTTTTCCGAACCAGGTATCCATCGAATTTCGGAGACTGGTGTGGTATTGATTATGCCCTGTTACGAATCAATTTTCTATGCCTTTTCTCGGCCACTCTCCAATACTGACATTTTTGTTTAACCGGGTGTATTTCTGAGATATGGGTTCGTACCAGATGATTTCACCTGTAGAGAAACCCATGATCAAGTCAATGTGATTTTGACTTTTGGTGAGTTGGTTGATATCATGGCATAAACAATGTCCCTTGGTAAATAATATTTTGGTCAAGTGATCGGACTATAAATAATTAGCACCATTTCAACCACATTGCAGCAGATGAACAACCTTTTGGGTGGATGACAAATCCAGCCATTGGAATGCTCGGTTGATATTTGCGAAAACAAAATGGCCATCCGCCGGACGGTCTTGTAACCTCTTGCTCAAATTCTCATGCACAATACATCTCGATATGAAGGAGGAATTGCTTTTGGCGATATTGTTCTTGGGTTTCCGTCGCTTTCCAGCATCCTTTCCTGTGGCTAACAGCATCGAGTTTCCCTCTCCGAACGCAGGCGCAGAACCAACAGAGAGGGGCGCTCGAGCACTCCCAGCCACCGAAGCCTCCCCTCCATCGCTACTGGGAGGCACAAAATCCCCCGACGGTCGACCCTCATTGGGATGTTCTTGTATGCTGGAATGAAACCCGGTGTTTGTACTTCGGTTCGTATCGACTCTGTAGAATGGAAGGGGAGCGGATCGAGAGCTCAAGGAGAGGAGGGATATCTTGGTTCCAGCTGTCGCGGGCTGTGGTGTTGTCGCAAGAGGATTTGGATTGATTATTGGGGCTTCTGAGGGATGTGGAGGGGGCGTCGCAAGATGTAAGTCTTCTTTGAGGATATATGTTCCTGTCAATATCGTTAGCTCTAGTTGCCTCTTTCGAGGGGCACATTCGCACCTTCTCCCACCACCAGTTGGTATTCTGGTCCTGTTGGATGTGATAAGATATTGTTTGTCTCGATCATAGGGGCCGCCTGGCCATTTGCGACAGCATTGTTGTAGGCAGCTTGGGAGGGGTATCGTGGGGGTGGTGGTAGAACGCTATTCCTCCTGTCAGTCGTCTGCGAGCCTGTTGGGGGGGGGGAGCTTAGTTGGTGCTTACAACATGGCTTTCTGATATTGAGCTGCTGGTTCTGATTACAGTACAGGGTGGGCGGAGTTCGGTGAAGGTAAGGAGAGGGAGGGATAGTAGGAGAGGGAGGTATAGTAGGATAGCAGATAGTAGGATAGTAGGATAGTAGGGACGCTGAGGCAATTGATCCAGTCGCTGTTGGTGCCAACCAACTGGTGTGAATGGACGCTGGACTCTACTCCTAGGCACTGGTCAATAGGCACTGGGCAATGGGCTGCAAGGTACGAAGAGCAGCCCAGGAGTGTGGGGTATTCAGTGATGCCTGTCAAGGTTGGGGTGTCTGACGTCGCTGTAGCCTTAGCGGTACAACAGTAATTGGCTTCACTGGTTGAACTGCAGAGAGTGATGCGTGAAAGAGGAGAAGGGTTAATAAGGATTAATAGGGATTAATAAGGATTCATATTATATAACGAAAGGGGGTGGTGAATGGAACAGTACAATTATCATGAGGGCAGTTTGCAGTGCCAGTGCAGTGCAGTGCCTCTTGAGTGCATGGGGGGTGACACCTGCAAGTCCCCCATGTGGAGTACTAGTGTAGACCAACCCTGTGGCCCACTGAAAACCACCCCAAGACCGAATGCTCGGAAGCCTATGAAACGCTACCAATCCCTCTCTTCAGGATCTGGCGACCACCTCCTCCTTACGGGAAACTGTGGCACTGTGGTGTTACTCTGGTTCCCACTCTCAGAAATCCCAGCCTTAGTTTTCTCCTTCTCTGGAGTTGGCTCTCGTTTGATTTGGAGAACTTCTGTCCAAATTATTTGAACTGCTGTATTTACTCTGGCCTTCATAAAAGTATGACGGTTCATGGCGGTGAAAATGATTCTCAGGCGTCTCTGCTCGTGGTTAGTTTATATGTAAGACTGATTTTGAAGGGGGGATCATCTTGCTTTACCGGTTGAGAAATGACGGTGGAGGGGACTTTGGTATTTTGGGACAGGTCAGAACGGACATTGTCCCCTGGTGCTTTTCCTGCGTCAACACTTAGTAGTGAACTCAGTTTCCGGCGCAAGATCTTACGTCTCGAGTAGCCACAAGGCTTACTTCCCAGTATGTTAGAGCCGATTTCTCGCTCGGCTCACTATCAAAGACAGCTTTGGTGCCATTGCAAAAGGTCCAGTCTTGCATAGCTCTCGTGGGAAAACCACGACGCCCTTGAGGGTGGTCATCGATGTGATTGAATCGCCCATTCTATGCTAGAAGGCCCTTTTATTACAATCCAACCAACTTGACGCAAAGTCCACGCCAAAGCCGGTCCTGGCCATTCCTCCAATTTCTCCGCAACCACCTCCTTCGTGACTTGGTGGCGATCCTCGAGATGTTCCCGAAAAGTTTGACGGCGCCAGCAAAGTTTAGCGCAAGAAGCACCCTTGGGCCAGTCGAGATCACATCTCCAGGTTTCCATTTGAAAGTGCTGAGAGTTTTCATGTCTTTTCCACTCATTTTTCGACCCGAAAGTTTTGCGGCATGACGAAAACGTACATCCGTATGGTTTCTCGGGTCTTCCCATGGCGGAATCTTGCTTTATGAGAAGAAATCTAGGTTCCTTTTCCTTCGATATTGTGTATTCTGTAACGACATTGGTAGTTTTCACTGGTGTTGTCAAAAGTGAGGAGGGCCTCGTCGGTGGTGACCGTCATTACGCCACATGTATGGCCATCAATTGGACGTAGCACCTGTGACCTTTTAGTAAGGCTCCTACAGAAATATATATAATAAAGTTCTTGTCCAAAATGATGTTTTCAGGTACCCTGAAACAGTATCAACATACAGCAAGACTGCGCTATTGAACGACAAAAGATCATTCTTTTAGATTCTGTTGATGAGGGATTTGAAGGTGTCGAAGGTCTCGCAGACTAAAGGTGTTGTGTTTTAGCGAGATAGTCTTCTATAGTATATATTGCTTCCACTCCGAATCAACAGAGGCTTTGAAGTTTGGATAAAGAATATAGAAGTGAATCCCAGAGTCCTCCGCTCCTCTTTCAAGGACGACTTTCGTAACCTTTTCATAACCTGAATATTTCTTCTCTGGAATCTCCGATACTTGTAAAGATGTCCTGTTCCTATTTTATCATAGAAAGTAGAAGGTCTAGTAATTCCATCCAGATCAATCAAGTGTATCAAATAAAATGAAGAAAACATTGAAAATACAGTGAACGTGGTCAAGAGTGTTGAGAGTGATAGAGACACCTCGGGCATGCTAACACACTCTTCTAAGGGTCGGATCTTACGTGTATATCTGACTATGAGTTTATAAGAACCGGTTTTTATATACTCGATTAATTTATCTATTACCTATATAAAAAAAAGTATAAGGTAATAGATTTATTTATCGATTACCTTATAATAAATTTAAGAGAAATAGAAGTAGGTAATTGATTTATTTATTAATTACGCTAGTAAAAATAATACTAGATAATCGATTTATTTATCGATTACCTTACTAGTAATAATAATACTAGGTAATCGATTTATTTATCGATTACCTTACTAGTAATAATAATACTAGGTAATCGATTTATTTATCGATTATCTCACTATAGGTATACAAAAAGAAGCGAGCCCGAGTCTTAGGAGGGCTAGGTTATAACGTTATAACTAGCCCTCCTAAGGGCTATATAACTTGTCTAACGTCGGTATAACTACGTCGCCTTTTAAGCTTTATCAGCGCCTAGAGGTCACGTATATAATTAGCCTTTAATAGTATTAAAAGAAACGTAACTAAAAGGACTAAAAAGTATTATATATTAATTAATTAAATATATATTTCTATATATACGTTTAGTAGATAATAGAGTAGAAGGCTTAAAAGAGATAAGTTCTAGAGATATTTAATATATAATAGAATAAAAGAATTATATTTTAAATAGTTTTTTAAACTAGAAGTATATAAGTAATTAATTAAGTATTTAAAAAGATTAGTTTAAAGAAGATTTTTAGTCTATTATATACTAGAAGTAGGTGGTTTTTAGTCTATAATAGACTAAAAGTATATAAATAAATAATTAATTTACTAGAAGAGTTATATAAAAGAGGACTTTTAGTCTATTATATACTAAAACTAGGTGGTTTTTAGTCTATAATAGACTAAAGGTATATAAATAAATAATTAGTTAATTAGAGAGATTATATTAAAGAGGACTTTTAGTCTTTTATATACTAAAAGTAGGTGGTTTTTAGTCTATAATAGACTAAAAGTATATAAATAAATAATTAGTTAATTAGAAAGATTATATTAAAGACAATTTTAAGTCTATAAAAGACTAAAAATATATAAATAATTAATTAATTTATTAAAAAGATTATACTAAAGAAGACTTTTAGTCTATTAAATACTAAAAGTAGATAGTTTTTAGTCTATAATAGACTAAAAGTATATAAATAAATAATTTATTAATTAGAAAGATTATATTAAAGAGGACTTTTAGTCTATTATAGACTAAAAGTAGGTGGTTTTTAGTCTATAATAGACTAAAGATATATAAATAAATAATTAGTTAATTAGAAAGGTTATATAAAAGAGGACTTTTAGTCTATTATAGACTAAAAGTAGGTGGTTTTTAGTCTATAATAGACTAAAAGCATATAAATAAATAATTAGTTAATTAAAAAGATTATATTAAAGAGGACTTTTAGACTATTTTATACTAAAAGAATAAGACTTTTAGTCTATTATAGACTAAAGGTATATAAATAAATAATTAGTTAATTAGAAAGGTTATATAAAAGAGGACTTTTAGTCTATTTTAGACTAAGAGTAGGTGGTTTTTAGTCTATAATAGACTAAAAGTATATAAATCAATAATTAGTTTATTAGAAAGGTTATAAAAAGAGGACTTTTAGACTCTTATAAACTAAAAGTAGGTGGTTTTTAGTCTATAATAGACTAAAAGTATATTAATTAATAATTAGTTAATTAGAAAGATTATATAAAAGAGGACTTTTAGTCTCTTATAAACTAAAAGTAGGTGGTTTTTAGTCTATAATAGACTAAAAGTATATGTATAAATAATTAGTTAATTAAAAAGATTATATTAAAGAGGACTTTTAGTCTATTATATACTAAAAGAATAAGACTTTTAGTCTATAATAGACTAAAAGTATATAAATAATTAATTAATTTATTAGAAAGGTTATAAAAAGAAGACTTTTAGTCTATTATAGACTAAAAGTAGGTGGTTTTTAGTCTATAATAGACTAAAAGTATATAAATAAATAATTAGTTAATTAGAAAGGTTATATAAAAGAGTAGTTTTAGTCTATTATAGACTAAAAGTATATAAATAAATAATTAGTTAATTAGAAAGGTTATATAAAAGAGAACTTTTAGTCTATTTTAGACTAAGAGTAGGTGGTTTTTAGTCTATAATAGACTAAAAGTATATAAATCAATAATTAGTTAATTAGAAAGATTATATTAAAGAGTACTTTTAGTCTATTATAGACTAAAAGTAGGTGGTCTTTAGTCTATAATAGACTAAAAGTATATAAATAAATAATTTGTTAATTAGAAAGATTATATTAAAGAGGACCTTTAGTCTATTATAGACTAAAAGTAGGTGGTTTTTAGTCTATAATAGACTAAAAGTATATAAATAAATAATTAGTTAATTAAAAAGATTATATTAAAGAGGACTTTTACTCTATAATAGACTAAAAGTATATAAATAAATAATTAGTTAATTAGAAAGATTATATAAAAGAGGACTTTTAGTCTATTATATACTAAAAGTAGGTGGTTTTTAGTCTATAATAGACTAAAAGTAGGAGGTTTTTAGTCTATAATAGACTAAAAGTATATAAATAATTAACTAATTTATTAGAAAGATTATAAAAAGAAGACTTTTAGTCTATTATAGACTAAAAGTAGGTGGTCTTTAGTCTATAATAGACTAAAAGTATATAAATAAATAATTTGTTAATTAGAAAGATTATATTAAAGAGGACCTTTAGTCTATTATAGACTAAAAGTAGGTGGTTTTTAGTCTATAATAGACTAAAAGTATATAAATAATTAATTAATTTATTAGAAAGGTTATAAAAAGAGGACTTTTAGACTCTTATAAACTAAAAGTAGGTGGTTTTTAGTCTATAATAGACTAAAAGTATATAAATAAATAATTAGTTAATTAAAAAGATTATATTAAAGAGGACTTTTACTTTATAATAGACTAAAAGTATATAAATAAATAATTAGTTAATTAGAAAGATTATATAAAAGAGGACTTTTAGTCTATTATATACTAAAAGTAGGTGGTTTTTAGTCTATAAAAGACTAAAAGTAGGAGGTTTTTAGTCTATAATAGACTAAAAGTATATAAATAATTAATTAATTTATTAGAAAGGTAATAAAAAGAAGACCTTTAGTCTATTATAGACTAAAGGTAGGTGGTTTTTAGTCTATAATAGACTAAAAGTATATAAATAAATAATTAGTTAATTAAAAAGATTATATTAAAGAGAACTTTTAGTCTATTATATACTAAAAGAATAAGACTTTTAGTCTATTATAGACTAAAAGTAGGAGGGTTTTAGTCTATAATAGACTAAAAGTAGAGGGTTTTTAGTCTATAATAGACTAAAAGTATATAAATAAATAATTAGTAAATTAGAAAGATTATATAAAAGAGGACTTTTAGTCTCTTATATACTAAAAGTAGATAATTTCTAGCCTATAATAGACTAAAAGTAGGAGGTTTTTAGTCTATAATAGACTAAAAGCATATAAATAAATAATTAGTTAATTAGAAAGATTATAATAAAGAGAACATTTAGTCTATTATAGACTAAAAGTATATAAATAAATAATTAGTTAATTAAAAAGATTATATTAAAGAGGACTTTTATTCTATTATAGACTAAAAGTAGATAGTTTCTAGTCTATAATAGACTAAAAGCATATAAATAAATAATTAGTTAATTAGAAAGATTATATTAAAGAGGACTT
>LLCB01000415.1:0-41121 GCA_001414345.1 Hymenoscyphus infarciens
CCCCCACACCCCTTCCCATCGCACCTGCCCTGCTCTCCCATTTTGCTTCGAACCCACATGCACCACGTCTCCCAAGCTCATACATACAAAGATAGCCGCGACCTTCTTCTGTCCCACGGTCTCCTTGGTCCTTCCATACCTCGTTCTTTCCATCGATACCCTGGCGACCACCGGAGTTCCTCCAAACCCCTTCCGCATTATCTGTCTGGCTCAAGAGTCAAGACTGGACTGGTTAAGCAATCCTCAAGTCTGACCATCATCATCTCACTCACCCTCTCCTTCCCTACCCTATCCTACCCGACCCTCCACCGCAACCTTACCTTACTCGACCCCTACCCCAACGGCTTTCTTCTACTCGAGAGTACACATGCCCTCCCTCCCACCAACTGCACGGTTGTAACAACTTTCGGCACTTGCCTTTTCTCCCCCCTCACCTCAGACATTCTTGTCGTCCTAGCTGCCATCTGCAAACGACAGCACAAGGCATAATCATCGCCTTGTTCGCCCCCACCCCGAACGGCTTATTCTCCTCAAGTCACCTCACAGCCTTTCGCCAACAGCAGAGCTTTGATAAACTCGGTCACACCCCACGTTCGTACCTTCATTAAGCTCAACCTTCCCACCGGATCCATCCCGCTTCTAATGCCAACGATCTCTTTCTAATCATCCACAAAAGAAAGAATATACACCACTACCTCTCATCTCAGCCTTTGGGTCCCATCAATTATGGCTTCCGCTTCACCACTCTCCCCAACCTTCCATGGGCACATTGCCTCCACCCAGGATGCACTTCTCCTATTCGAGGCCTGTCTTAGCGGGGCTCTCAACCACGTTGCCCGCAGACCACACGACCGTGAGCGTTCGAGCTTGATCAGGAGCGGAAACGTATTCATTTATGAGGAACACTCTTCAGGTATCAAGCGTTGGACAGACGGTGTGCCATGGAGTCCCAGTCGAATCTTGGGAAATTTCCTAGTCTACCGAGAACTCGAACGCCCCTTTCCCCCAGGAGAGAAGAAGCGAGCAATGAAACGAAGCAAGCGTTCACCCGGCATCAGCAAAGCACAAGAACCCTTTGGAACAGCAGTGAACAACAACTACTCAGTGGCCACCACCACCACCTCATACATGGATTCATCCTCATCCAATTCCCTAAGCAAAGAGACTGAGCGTTCGCTAATCGGCTCCTTGGTGGATTCGTATGGATTCAAGGAGGAAGGTTTGGTGAAGAAGACAGTTAGTGTCACAGTGGGTGGGATCTCTCATCACCTGGTTTCCTATTACACTGTGGCAGATGTTATGAACAACAAACTCAATACTCCCTCCAAAGATCACAGGTTTAGCCACATTATACCTCGATCAGATCTCATCACCAAGCAGAATTTCCGGACGCCCATCGACGAGGTGGATTCAATGGATCGAATTGAAGACCGAGCTGCCTATAGCGCATATCCATACGTGCGAAATGGTTACGAAATGACAAACCAAAGCATTTCAAACCGCGCCATGTCCTTGCCTACTCCTCCTATCCCATATCCATCCTCCAACCTGTACGGAAGCTATGGCATGAGCAGCTCTGGCATGTATGATAGCTTGCCATCAGCACATTCGGCGGCCAGCAGTTATAACGGTCAATTCGCTCCTGCGCCAGGTATATATTCCGCACCACCAAAGGCTGAATATGATATGGGGGCATACAGACCACGATACAACTCCGTCGTTGGTATGAACCAAGAGCCCCCCCGCGACCAAATCACACCAGTGACTTCACAATTCGGGCGCCGCGCATCAGTCTATGACCAGGGCAGCTCAACAGATTCGGGGCTGTCTGGTATCTCCTCCACATCGGCAGATTCTAAAGTCAGCAACGACTCTGGATATGCCTCTCAGGGCTTCTACGGAAGCTATAGAGAAAGCAGCCACACTCCCCACAGCTACCCCCTGCAACCGGCACGATCATTACCTACCCCACACCAACACCCTCCTTTCGAACGCCCCGCGCACGCCTATAGTGGGGTTGAGAGTCCAAGTTTGAAAGAAAACATCTGGCCGATGGGAAATGCGAGCGCTGGCCATGGCCACTATATGGCACCACAACAGCAGTGGGCAAGCACCGGGAGCTCCTAATGATCGACTTATTTAACGCAATGGGTCTTCCTTTCGTTAAGTTGGTGGCTGCTTCTCACATTGTCGCTTTTTCCCTAACGAATTTCATTTTCATTGTCTGGGGGATTTTGTCAAGTTTGGCGCATGGATGGTTGGTCACCAAGGGAATATGAGGCACGGTATGGCACATTGAGTGAGGTCCTTTTTATCACCAGATTTGAGCGGAAAGCAACCATACGCTCGCTAAGGTGCAGCTGCCAGCGCTGATCAGTATTTATCTTTTTCAAAATTCTCGACATGCTTCTATGCATAGTCAGAATACTTTGTGTAATTTACAAATGTATGTTTAGATGATGGGCATTCAGATGGGTGATTTTCCAAGGCACCAGTGGGAGAGGAAGCAAGATACTTTGCTGAGCCAAAAGGAGTTGGTGCCGCTGGGTATTTGCAGATTTGCATTTGCAAAATGAGAATTCAAAAAGTGGCATAAGATGCAGAGTCTTTTCGTACCTTCCATTGGTGTCACCAGTCCCAAATTGCAGCCTCACATTTGCTGGAACGCAACAAAGCGTAGTCCGAAGACCGTTGGCACCCCCACGAAAGGTGCTCGGGAAAGCTAATGGGAAGAATGGAAAACTACCGGTATGGTAATAAATAATTGCGAGAGGAACGTTCACACGAACGGCCGTCAGATCGGGTTGATCTTTTTAGTGCTTTCCTTCCTTCGGAGGTGTTCGCATAGGGCTGATATCCAACATCAGGTAGAGGAAGGTTTAAGCATAACCTGCGATTGGCCGGATTTAGTTGGGAGTTTAGACATCGAGAGGAAGGTCTAAGTTGGAGATAAGATACAGACAATCTGGACTCTTTACGCACGGAGAATGACGAGGGTACGCGAGGAGTGATGGAATGAGAACAATTGGAGATGGGAATGGAGGGGAGGGGGCACGATGCATCCATCGCATGATATTGGGTTCATACGCTTGGGTAGGAAGACATGTGTGGTGTTTTGGTCGGTATTCTTTTGGTGATGGATAGCTGGTCGGGGACTATGAGGTTAGTGTAGCCATTTGGAGGGGGATATTGGGGTTCGAGCGTTGGGCGTACCATGCCGGGTTCACAGTCATGTGTCACTTGGTTGCGTGAGCAGCGAATCGGAGGAATGGTCGTGTTCGTTTTCTCGTCGTAATTTTTTTGGACGTGGAGAGGTTCGGGCGATTTCGAGACGTCGTGTTTAGATTGGTTTGGTATATTAGATAATGGATTGGTTTAGATTTGCAAAGTGGGTTGCGGGCGGGAGGGACGTTTGTTGTTGTTGCCGTTTTTTTTTTTGCCAAGAGGGGATGGACAGAATGATGCCCTTTATTCGAGTAGGTCTAATGTACTCTGCTGTATGCTGATGCTCCGAGTACGGAAAGTGATTAGTACAAATTACCCGCGTAGCGTTGTACCCCTTTGCTGACACCGCACCCCACAGTTCATATCAACAAGTTTTCCTCTACCGAACTAACCTATTGGGGGTAGCCGATTGATCATTTCCTTCTGTCAAGCATGAGAAGCCGCTACTGTCAAGTAGTCAAACCCGGGGGCGAGCATCTCGATAGAACGCCACCGACGATCCTGGGGAAAAGAGGCGGGACGCATGGACACCGACCGAGATCTGGAAAGTCAATCTGAGTCCGAAGTGCTGGGACTCTCTTCTCCATTTTTTATTCTTGTGCTGTGCCGTTGGAACATTGATGGCGTGAACAGAACGCCACTAATGCAACTTCAAGCAGAAGTTGCCTCTTTGGGAAATCGAACAGCATCCCCCTCTTTTTCCTCTTTCCCCGTGCGTATTGATACCGATGTTGGGACATTTGTAGGATGGGGATGTTGTTGCCGAGTTTTGACTCCGTTTTGATATGTTTTGTTGCGATAGGTGAGTTGGGAGACGATCTTTGTCTAGCACGTGCAATATTAGGAGGATAGAGCATAGTTGGCCCCCTTGCCGAAGCGAGAATCTGCGGAGAAATACTCGGGGAGAATTTCTACCAATCATAACCCATACCATGGTAATCCCGTCCGATTGCCGTGCCGTGGCTCGCCCCGCTCAATTCTTTTTGCGCCGCTCACGTCACTTGCATGACCGGATTGACTAACTAGATTGGGAAAGTGCTCCTGCCGCACGGGCCGAGTATTTTCAGGGGTCTAGGCTATGGGATATCTGGCTAACCGAGGTGTGGAGTCAGTCGTACAATTTCTCAGAAATCTACAAACACCTGCAAGTCTTCCTCGTTTCTAAATACTAGTTCAATTTACAGAGCACTTACATAGACATACGCTCTTTTGAGGAAAATCAGTTGCCGTGTGATTACCCGGGCAATTTCTACTTGACACTCTTCAAGTCGATGAGATAACCCCAGGCCGGTACCTACTTGTTACGAAGCAAACAGTTCGAAAGTATCCGTTGGTAGATGGACTCCTCGGCTTGATACCAACTTGAAAAGTTGACAGTTACTACTTCTCGAGAAGAAAGATGATTTACATGATAGCACGAGCCTCCTCGTAGTAATCTGTACTCGCTTGAAATGCTGCTTTGTATGCATTACTGCAATTGAAGACACTCAGTCTTTTTCCCACTTGCAGCCACTTTAGTTTGGATTACATATGCTATCAAGCCTAATGAACTGGTGTTCGGAGGAATCCAGAGGAATTACATCTCAAGTTGCTCGTTTTGTAAAAATCTTAAGAAATGCTAGGAAGTCAAGTAGGTATACACAGCTCCATGGCCGATTCGCTTGTAACTCATAAGGGCTGGGGTATAGCCTCAAAATTTGATACATCCTTTTCAAATTGTGCGCTCAAAAGTAAGTATAAATAAACATCTTTGGGTGTCACTTCACCTAAATTAATCCATCACTTTGTTTCGCGACCAGAGCACCAGGTGTTTCAAATTCACTTTATGAAATGTTGTCCTCAATGCTCCTGGTTTCTTTGAGTGTAACCCCCCGTTGAAGACAATCATACCAAAGTCTTAGCTACCTCTGAGATGGAGTATGTCAAATAGAGTTCAAACCTTTCTTACTTTCATCTTCCCCTGTAATTTGCACAAACAAACTCAAAGCTAACCCAAAGCTAACTCTTGATGGACTTGCTGTACTTGGCGTCTATTCAGAGATGGAAAGGATAATATTCAAGATTTTGTATTCATAAGCGACCGTTTCATGTATTTTGTGCATGCAAAACCTTGTAGTAAAACTCTCAAACCACTTATTAAGGCCTCGAAAAATGAGATCTACCTTTAACAAACGGACCGGTAACGAAGAAAAGAATACTGCTGTCAATCAAGAAAACGTAATTTTCCAGTAAAAGAAAGTTCCTAGCTTCTTCTTTTACGTTCTACCAACAAATTTGAGTTTTTCAATGCGCTACAAAATTGTTTACTCTCGAGTTGAAGAATTAACCACACTAATTCATCGAAGAAAGGGCCACTGTTTCAAGCCTGATTTCAAGAGTTGTAATTCATTTTAGTTATTCTGATTTTGGTACCCCGTAAAGTAGATCGAGAGGTCTCAGCTAGGGCGTTCTGAAAGTACAAAAGTCCAATAACGACTAAATCAGAAGCCGGAATTCGCAAATCGCAAAAAAGAGATCAAAATACACTTATCAGTATTTCAAGCCAATAATTGAATCGCTATAGTTTTACTATAAATGATATCTTCTCTATTACTTTCCTTCGCTCGTTACCTCGCTCCTTCTCCCCTTCGCTTCGATTTCTTCTTTAGATAAATTAGAAGAGAAGAGGAAGGGCTGAGAGGAATGGTGTGATGTTTGCTTCTCGCTTAATTTTCAGCCTTTTCCTAAAAGGCTTATATTATGGCGTGACTATTAATTGTTTGCTACTGCCGCTCTCTAGGCTACTCTAGCCTTCTCTTTTTTCATCTTCTTCTTCTTTACTTAGAGGGCGGGTATACTAGTAAGGAGGCGATAGTAACCATACGATAGCGTGCTAGTAAGAGTAAAGAACTGAAGTAGATAGCTTTATAATAAGATAGTAAGTGGGTAGAGAACGCGAGATGTCAGCTTATAATGAAATTGTCCTATTTCTTACTTATAAAATTGTTATTTTGAGATTTGCAATTTGCGATTTAGTCGTTTTTGGACTTTTGTAGATTTAGGATACTATACCTAGTACAGAGGACATTAGTAGGCAGTTAGCTAATACGAAAACAGAAAACAGAAAACATAAAACACAAAATAATAAAATTTTTAAAATCCTTTATTAGTTGATTATTCTATATAATATAATTAGATAAGTAATAAAAAAGTAGTTTAATATATAAAATTAAGAGCTAAGAAGTTATAATATATAAAAGCAGCTATATTAGACTTATAAAATAAATAAACCTAACTAATAATTAGTACGTGACTAGCTATTAACTTAGTTTCTACTTTAGATAGTCTTTTATATTATATAATAACTATATCTATTCTAATCTCTTTATATTAAAAAAGTCTCTAATATAAATATTTTAGATTTTTAAAAAATAATTTAAAAACGGTTTAAAAATAAGTAAATTTAACTACTAATATAGCTAGAAGCGAGCTATTAACTTAGTTTCTTCTTTAGTAAGTTTATTATATTAAACAATAACTATATCTAATCTAACTTCTTAATATAAAATAGGTCTTTTATATAATTCTCTTAGGTTTTTAGATTAAAAGTTAAAATTAAGTAAACTTAAAGACTAATTTAGCTAAAGACTAGCTATGAATTTAATTTATTCTTAATAAAGTCTATTATACTATATTATAACTATATATAATCTAACGTTTAGTATTATAGAAGTCTTCTATATAAATAATTTAGATTTTAAGATAAAAAGGTAGAAATAAGCGAACTTAACTATAGATATAATAAGAGACTAGCAAGTAACTTAGTTTCTTATTTAAAAAGTCTCTTATACTATATAGTAACTATATCTAATTTAACTTCTTAGAATATAAGAAGTCTTCTATATAATTATTTTAGATTAAAAGTTAAAAATAAGCGAACTTAACTATAAATATAGTTAGAGACTAGCTATTAATATAGTTTCTTCTTTAAATAGTCTCTTATAGAATTTAGTAACTATATCGAATCTATTTTCTTTATATTATAAAAGTTCTTTATATAAAGATTTTAGATTTTTAGAAATTATTTAGAAAATTAAATAAGTTTTTAAGAAATAAAGTACTCTAGCTTTACTTTTTTTCTACTAAAGAACTTTTGTATTACTTCTTTAAGTATTAAAAGTCTTTAAAAAATTTAATAATTTAATAATTTCCTGTTTTATGTTTTATGTTTTCGTATTAGCTAACTATCTACTAATATTCTCTATACCTAGACAGATACGGCATCCCGTATGTACCAAAAGTCGGAAACGACTAAATCGCAAATCGTAAATCGTAAATCGTACTTTTTATAACTATAAAACATAATATCTTTTTAATTTAAGTTCTCTCTCTCTCCTTCTCTCTTCTTCTCCCCCCTCCCCCCCTCTCTATATTAAGACTGTCTATAGCAATTAATCAGAGGATAGGGAGAGAGAACGAGTATTATATATATAGTAGTAACATCGCCTCCTTACTATAGTATGCTTACTCTCTATTACCTAACTCTTATATTATATTCTTCCTATTGTTTTTAGATAAATAAGAGAGAAGAAAGAGAAAGAAGGGAAGAGGGAGGAGTAGGGGGAATGTTTGCTTTAAATTCCCCTTACCTACGCTAGGAAAAACCTTCCCCTGGAATGTTTGCTTACCTCCTTACCTCTAACTCTCTCTTTTGCTTACCTACCTCTCCTACTCTCTCTTTTGCTTACCTACCTCTCTCACTCTCTCCTACACTCTCTTAGTATACGTAGTATATAGAAGAATAGGATAAGAGAGCAAGAGAGCAAGAGAGCAAGAGAGCAAGAGAGCAAGAGAGCAAGAGAGCAAGAGAGCAAGAGAGCAAGAGAGCAAGAGAGCAAGAGAGCAAGAGAGCAAGAGAGCAAGAGAGCAAGAGAGCAAGAGAGCAAGAGAGCAAGAGAGCAAGAGTGCAAGAGTGTAAGAGTGTAAGGGTGTAAGAGTGTAAGAGTATAAGAGCATAAGAGTACAAGAGTGTAAGAGAGTAAGAGTGTAAGAGAGTAAGTGAATAGGATAATATAGTTAAAGATTTGCTATATCTCTTAACTTTTGTAATTTGCTATTTGCTATTTGCGATTTGCGATTTGCGATTTAGTCGATTCCGGCTTTTGGTATATACGGGACGCTCTAATAGACTAGAAAGTTAGAATCGACTAAGTTAAAAATCATAAAGTATAATTAAGTATTAACTTACTATTATCTTTTAAGATCAATTATAAATAGCAAATTATGAATTATCTCTCTTCTTTCTTAATATCTAATCTCTTACTCTAGCTTTCTAGCTCTCTATTTACCTCGCTCTTCTCTCTCTCTTAGTAATAACTAATAAAGAAGAGAGAGGAAGAAGAAAGGATAAGAAGAATCAAGTTTTTCACAAGTTTAGCAAATATTTCCCTCTTTCTTCCTCTTTCTCTTATTTCTCTCTCTCTCTCTCTCTCTCTATTTATTATTAAGAAATAATAGTAATAAAACAACAAAACAGTAAGATAATATATATAGTATAAGAATACAACGGCCTAGAACACGTTACTACCTATCTATTAGCTATATATATAATATAATTCTTCCCTAGTTATATTATAAGTAAAGAACCTACTATTCTAGGATAAATAGAAAAATAAGCGTAAGCGAATATAAGAGCAATAGTAGAGTAATTAAGAAGTTTAAGTTAAGAATTATTCTATTTTCAATCTATAGAAGTTAATCTTTTACGATTTATAATTTACTATTTACGATTTAGTTAATCCGACTTTTTAGTATATTTAGACTACTATAATAGGCTTATGCTTATAGTATCCTATATATACTAAAAGTTAGAAACGATTAAATCGTAAGTTATAAATCATAAATCGTAAAGTATTACTTTTTATAAGTATAAACTATAATATTTTTTAATTTAAGTTCTCTTCTTCTCTCTCCTCTCTCTCTATATTAAGACTGTCTATAGTAACTAAATAGAGAATAGAGAGAGAGAACGAGTATTCTATATATAGTAGTAGTATTCTCCTTCTTACTATTATATTCTTACTCTCTTTTATCTAACTCTTATATCGTATTCTTCCTTATAAATTAGCTAAATAAGAGAGAAGAAAGAGAAAGAGAAAGAGAAAGAGAAGAAGAGAAGAAGAGTAAAAGGAAGGTTTACTCTAAACTCCTCTTATCTACGCTAGGAAAAACCTTCTCTTAGAATGTTTCCTTACCTCCTATTCTTACCTTACTCTTATTCTTCTCCTACTCTCTTCTTTACTTACTCTCCTACCTTACTCTTGTTCTTCTCTTAATCTCTTCTATACTCTCTTAGTATATGTAATATATAGAAGAATAGGATAAGAGAGTAAGAGAGTAAGAGAGTAAGAGAGTAAGAGAGTAAGAGAGTAAGAGAGTAAGAGAGTAAGAGAGTAAGAGAGTAAGAGAGTAAGAGAGTAAGAGAGTAAGAGAATAAGATAATATAGTTTAAGATTTACTATATCCCTTAGAGGCTTTAGTTACTCTAGCTATAAATACTTAACTTTTGTAATTTACGATTTGCGATTTGCGATTTAGTCGATTCCGGCTTTTGGTATATACGGGACGCTCTAATACCCGTCACTTTATACTTTCATGTTTATTGAGAAGTAGGTCATTTTGTAGTAACATAGCATAAACAGTGGTGAAAGGAACAAACTAGAATAGAAAATAGGCTGGAAAGTTTTGGGTATGTGTTTCTGTTTGAAGAGCGATTGATTATCTTTGAAATAGCTATCTTTTGGCCTCCTCCCCCCCACCTTGGCACTTAGCGTCCAAAGGGGATTATTGCCAAAGTCCAGTAATGTTACCAGCTCTCCGCGATCCATTTTCACTCAAGCCTAATTCCACCGGCCGCTATTGAGATGCACGTGTTCCACGTTATTAACTCTCATTCTTCTGCCCGAGGCTATCTCAGCACTTTCCCTCCCCTCTGCAATGTCGTTCACAATCCCATAAACATATGGTGCCTTTAGTTTTTAACAGCCCCCATCTCCCAAGTATCCCCCCAGACCAATAGATGTAGTCAATTGCAAATCCTGGTGGTGTAACTATCTCTCGTCTGTGAAACCAGGTGAGGATCCATTTTCGAACCGTACTGGGTGTAGCTTTGCGATCTGAGAGAGATGTACGAAAGAGTTCGTGTTTGGGAGGGTAAGAGGAGAAGGGGAAGGTGTGCGTGGTGCTCGTGGTGCTAGTCGTCATTCTTGTTGGATATATGATGAGGTGGGTTTTGTGACGTGTTTTGCCTTGATCCTTGGGTTGCGATCGCTTGTTGTGGCGTGCGGTTGTATCTTGTTGTGCAGTTACTTTGGTGGAAAAGCACCCTTGGATGATGCTAGCGACAAAATTGGAAGGTGCTCTACGTTTGAAGATGATTCTAGCCCTCTTTGTGAGCTAAAAACAACTCTGTGAGTTGTAACAACCTTTCTTCGTGAGAAAAAGATACATCCGTAGATGTGTCTAGAGCCTGAAATTGTCTTACTGGGAAGGCTTCTTTGAGCTCTTCGCCATGGCCCTAAACAGTAACAATTTGTGTCATGTAAGACAAAGACGGTTTTGTGGAGGTGTTTGGGATCTTCCTTGCCCTAGACAGTGGAAAATATTCTTGTTGAAAGCTCGACTGGTCTTTTTTGGGGGGGGAAGTTGAACCAAATTGGAGGAATTTATCAATAGAGCCATAGTTGACTTGAGACTTCACAACTGCTCTAGGGAGCATATTCGAGCTCTTTGTTCAACCTACTCTTTCTTTTCTGAACCCCATGGGAAAGATTACGTAAGGAGGAAGAGTCCTCATGATTGTTCTCGGTACACCTAATTACTGTCTTTTATCATCTACAATTACCTTCTTGATTAACATAGATTTATGATCAAAGTACTCCTCCAAGTTAGTTGAGCATAATCGAGGATGAGGTATACGTAGAATGCTCTTAAAACGAGGGTCTCTTTACGAGCATAAATGTTTGCTATCTGTTGAAAGCTTAGTGAATAGGAGTATGTCAGTCACGTGGCTACTCACTAGCGTAGGCACTAGCGTCATCCCAGGGCATAAATAGTCGGCTTAGGCCACACTTAGCAAATTGAAGAGTTTCCGCTATACATTTATAATAGGTTATGAGACCCGGGACGCTCTGCGTACCTCCGATGTTATATAGTATATAGAGCCTTCCCGCTCCTAGGAGCGAAGTCCTAAATCGAGGTTCCTTTTCAGGGGGTGAGCATAATAAGGTAGCTTAAAGTAACCGCCTAAATCGAGGTTCCTTTTTAGGGGGTGAGTACGATAAGGTAGCTTAAAGTAACTGCCTGTTACTAAAGTCGTCTTTTCCGAAATGCCAAAAGAACGTTAGTGCTAGTGCTAGATGCCGAGTAACGAAAGCCAAATTAAAGGCTAGAAACCACGCCAGATACGAGATGCCAAGAACGTTAGTGCTAGTACTAGATGCCGAGTAACGAAAGCTAAATCGAAGGCTAGAAACCGTGCTAGATACGAGATACGAAAGAAAAAACAGTTCGGAATAGACATCACTTAGTAGCCATCTACAAAGAAGCTGCTAGATTAACAGCGAAGGAATAGCAAGTTAGAAACCGAAACGACAGTTCTACCTTACGCTAACCTACATTCACCTTCCTACCGAGTATAAGGAAGTAGGAAGTTATACTCGGCTACGAAGCGAGCCGAACCAATTATTAAACTCTATAACTTAAAAACAATTTACTCTATAAAAGCTACAAAGTTCCTCCTAACTAAAACAGTTACTCGTAATCCGGGATAGGGGGTGGAAAATACTCGCTAGGGCTACGGATAGGGGGTGTAAAACTGGGTATTAGAAGGAAGGATAGTAAAGGGGTGAAAAGAGAGATATGGAAGCTAGGTAGTTGGAGTAGCCAAGCGCCTAAGGGGGTGTGTTGAAAGCCTAGTGAATAGGAGTATGTCAGTCACGTGGCTACTCACTAGCGTAGGCACTAGCGTCATCCTAGGGTATAAATAGTCGGCTTAGGCCACACTTAGTATATTGAAGAGTTTCCGCCATACATTTGCAACACTATCCATGGAATCTAGTCTTGCTCTCATATATACGTTTCCATCTTGTATCTATACAAGCTCAACTCTTTAAGTAATTTTCTCCCCAACCCAACGCTATGCAAAAAACAAAATCAACCCAGGGAATTTGGGATATCTCAAGAACAAGAGAAGAAAAACAAGGAAAGTTGAACTTAGATTCCATGTCCTGATTACCACGGAGTAAAGGGTACCGTCTCTACCCCGACATCAAAAATTAAAAACGCCATCCCGGATGCAATTCTTCCATCTATATATACAAAACCACACAGTAGTCCGCGCCTCTCAAAGGGGGTGAGACTCGCTCACTCGTATATCATAATCACACTTCCTCCAATCATCGAAGCCAAGATTCCCACGGTCAGGAGACTAGCTGCAACCGTGTCCTTCGCTGTGGTCACAATTTGTTGCGTGGCACCTGGTTCTCTTCCACCTCCAGTAGTTACACCCGCAGCTGGGTCTCCCACACTGGTTCCACCTGTGGAGTTCGTAACGGGTGCGAACGAAGGATTTTGATCGGCCGGGTCTGCAGAAGGCGATGAAGGGTCTGATGGGGTCGGTTGGCCGGTTCCGGGGTCAACCTTTTTAGGTTGGAAAAATGGAACTGAGATAATGGATGATTGGACAATTGCTAGAGCACTCATGCTAGGGCCGATTCCAAAATTTCCGTCTGGGGTCTTGTCTGCCCACTTGAACCCGCATTGCGTCTTAGTATTCCCTCCGGTACATTGGGCGGCTGCGGATTTGGCAGAAGAGGCGAGAAGAGGGGCGATGGTATCGAATGTGAAGGGTGCAAGTACTGTGGTTGCCGCGAGCCAAGAGGAGAAGTAGGCTTTGAAGGATACTTGATCTTGATTACATGTGTTGACTTGCTCGCAGGCTTGTTCTTCCATAATAGTGTTGTTGAAGAAGACATTTACGGTGTTGTTGAGAAGGCCCTGGGTTCGATCGCGCCAGACAGATGATCCTTTTGTCTGGAAATATGTTAAGAAGAATTCACATCAATACCAAGAAATTAGGGACTTACATAGCTGTACATGTTTGAGGCGCCGTGGATGAAAATTCCGGCGTTATACGTCCATTGTAAAGGCGAAATAACGGTGCAGTTGTTGTCAATAGAAGCTCCATCAAAAATATTTCCATCAGCATCAATGAGTTTCGTTGCTTCCTCCCAATCCCAAATCTTCTCTGCCCAGTCCGCATAGGTGCTGTTTCCGGTATATCGAGCCAATCTAGCACTGAGGTTGAAGAAAACCCCGTTGGAGATACTGTTTTTGTAGTTGAATCCATTGTTGAATGTAAAGATTTGCCATCTTAATCCACCTCCACAATGCTGAGTTTCCCATCGAAATACGTATTCGTTGAAGACTGCTTGTGCTAATGCCAGCCATTGCGGTTTATCCTTGGGAGGGTTGGGAAAATTCGTTTCGGCGGCTAGCATGGCAGACATTGCCCAAAATCCTTGGTCGTCGTTTCCTTCGTTCTTGGTCTGGTTTTGAGGCATAAAATCCTTGTTCTCGCCGACTTGAAATTGCAATGCTTGCGACGTTACGGCGTTGTAGGTGCTGTCGCCAGTGAACTTCCAGTAGTCAATCATGGTCATGAATAATCCTCCTCCTTCCCACCAGAACAGTGGACCTGGCAAGATACCCGGTGTTTCTCCCTTTTATTTTGTTAGAACAGGATAGTCGATTTCGAGTAGCCAGTCAATTATAGTCGCAACTTACGGATATATTTCCTTTGTAGTATGTCATTAAATCGAAAGCGATAGTACCTGCTGCTGCCTTTATTGAAGCTTCATTATTACGTTTGTGGTTAGCCCGTACAACTTTGGTTGGGTGGCAAACACAGAGACGGCGATACATACTTGTTGAGTTGGAGTCAACAGTGATTGCTCCCACTGTCTGTACAACGGGAAGAAGCCATGATAGAGTGGTGAGGCGCATTCTGTGGCCGATTCAATCGGATGGTATATATCGATATTATTTCCCCATAGAAAAATGGAGTGCGAATTCGTCTGATGGTTGGCTGGTGGGTGCTATGAAGAATGACGAGAATCGAGGAGTAGAAAGGAAACAAAAGAATTGAAGAACGAACGGCCCTGTCAAAGGTGCTGGTGGCGAAGGAATGGAAAGTCAAAAAGAGAGTATTACAATGCGAACTATAGACAGTCCTTGGCTGTCCTGCAGGCTGGTGTTGAAAGAAAAAGGTGACGGTTCGTAAAGTGTCGAGGGATGAAGAATGGAAGAGCCACCACAGCGCGCAGATGACAGCCAGTCGCAACGGCCAAGGAGTGAAACGAGTATTACGGAGCTCTTTTGCATCTCATCTTGCCATCTTGGTTGCTTTTGAGGGGACTTGGTATCCAATCCAGCGTTTCCCCGGGGTTTCGAGCATGGGATCGGACGGTATGAAACTCGAAAAGTATCAATGAGCCTCTCCTGACACGGGCCTCGGACACGGATTTCGATGCACCCGTGGATTTGCCGCTGTATGGAGAAATGAAAATAAGAAAACAAACGTTCAGGACAAGAGGTAATCTCGATCGCAAGGAGGGTGAGAAAGGAAGATGGTTTGTGAGGCGCCAAGAACCTTGAGAACGTCCGACGAAGCTTCGCCATCTGTCGTGGTCCATTTGATGAAGTTTGTTTTTGGCAAGGGGGGAGGAAATCCCGAGACAAGCTTTGCCAAGGGTTCGCTAAGCAGCCTCAAAATAGTCGTCACGTGGTGTTTCAAATTTTCCGCTTTCAAGGTTCTCCACCACTGACATAACTTCCCTTGATCTTCAACACCATGAACGTGCTCATCAAATAATTTCCCCAGGGTTCTCTCGCGAACCCCGTATCACTATTAACAAAGATCGTATATGGCCCCTCTTTACTGGAAGCTCACAGCAAAGGAGCTGTCCAAGGAAAAAACTTTGATTCGCCAATTGACGTTTTCACAATGTACAGGCCAAAGTTACCACTGGACAGTGTGCATCAGCAATCTCCTAATATTTGGCCCCTGTTTTGTCCGTCTAATGTTTCTTCACAAGACTCAAATTCTGATCATCAGATCTCTTCTCTGACCAAGCGCTGAGACATCCCAGGTCGTGCAGTAGAAACAAGTTCATCATTCAAATTTATAGGAGCCACATTGCCTGATCGCGAGCAAACAAACAACTTGCACTGCAGAAAATTGACATTTAAAGTACCCTACAAAAGTCCATTTCCAAATCCACGCCTATATCGAATTCCATCTCCCAATCAAATAATGAAGGCTATGCTCTTACCAAACGCCAGAAATTACAAAGTGCAGTTTCACTGTATCTGCCACAAGCGTCGACTACCCCGTGCGCAGGTAATCAACAACGAGCGGTTTGGGAGAACGAAAGTCCAGATCACAAAAATAGTTTTTCGGGTCGTCAAGTGTGTGATCAGATCAGTTGATAGAATTCGAGCTCCAATTGCGGCTGCTCAAAATATCTAAAATTCATTTAGATTCCAAAAAACAGCCGGAAATGTGGTGGTGGCTTCTCTAGACGACCCAAAATCGAAGTTTCGTATATTCCTTTATGTTCTCTCGCCAGCCACATCTAACGTGCTCTAACTTGACGTATCTAGTGGCTCAACACAGTTCGTTGTGTCGCTGTAGCGGAGTTTTGTATGGCGCCAATTTGAGAAGTTGGTGTTCCCGTAAAGCAAGACCGTACCTACAGTGAGTTGCGAGTTAAGCTTGAATCTGCCCACTTTTTTTCCAATCCGAGCTTTTTAAGAAAATTCCTTGATTTCCCTCCTTTTTAGGCACTCTTTTACCTATTAATTAACAACAACGTTATTTATAAGAATAGGAAAGAAGAGGCTTATATCTCCTCTTATACTCTATAAACAACATAGTATAAAAACAGAGGAATTTATATATGTCTTAATTTTTATAAGGTCTTAGTATAGCCTATAATTAACCTTATAAGAGTAGTGCTTTTTTTTAATAAAAGAGGTAATTTTAAGAATTATTTATCCTTTAGTTTACTTTTATTATACTTACTTTAAATTAATAAGTGTTATAGAAGAGCGATGATTAGATATAGCGCTTCTTTCTAGCTAGGCTACGTCTCTTTAAGTATCTTTAAAGAAAAGAGAGAGAGAAAGTATTAATAAAAAAAGCTTAGCTTTTAAAAAAAGTAGGCAAATTCAAGCTTAACTCGTAACTTACTATAGCGTTAGAGAGTTATAAGAAAAAATGTATAAGTTCTAGCGTTTTATTTTTTGCTCTAATTATATAATATAATTAAACCTCTTCTCTACCTCTTACCAGGGGTTGTTATTACTCCGTACGCATAGGACAAAATTAACTGAAAACACACTAAAAGTCGCTCTCTTTATAGCTTTATAACTTAAAGCATATAGTATACTATATTATAATAATAATAATAGATATAGAACTTTATAAGATAAACATATTTCTAACTAAGTTTTAAGTTATAACTCTTAAACTATATCTATAATTTCAACGGTAACTAACTTAAATATCCCTCTTTTCTAACTAGAATACTCTTATTTATAAGAGGTCTTATTTAAGGGATAGAACAGTTACTTTTAATTAAATTAGAGGATAAAAGTGTTAATTACTATAAAGAAAAAGTATAAACCGACTTAAATATCCCTCTTTTCTAACTAGAATACCTCTATTTTTAAGAGGTATTATTTAAGAGATAGAGCAGTTACTTTTCAAGTAATTTAAGGGATATTCTAGGTATTTACGATTATTTAAGAGACAAAGGTGTTAATTACCGTAATTTCAAAGATTATTATTTTACTAATAAATCCTCTAAGAGATTTATTTAATATATACTATAAGTTACTTTATTATAGGAAAATTCTAAGGAACTTTAAATATCTACTTAGTTAAATATCTATACTTAGTTTTAAATAAATTCATAAAAGGGTTACTCTATAGTTTATAAGAGAAGTTAGAGACTTTTAGTATGTTTTCTACTAAATCTGGCCTATGCGCACGGAGTAATGACAACCCCTGGTGCTCTTGTAGTTCTGATATAAATATTCTCCACAGCACTTGCTACTGAGTATATTCTCTCTCTCTCAACTCTCTCATATAATCTACCGCCTTTGAGGCCCACTCTCTCGTGTCCTCGCTAAGATCGTTCTGCGCAGCCAACTCCATAAGCCTCCCTCTCCAAAATCCCATCTCTCATCACAAATACCCTCTGGACCAGTGTACAGAGAAACTGCCGACTCATCCTTGACATACATACGACCAACTTGTAAGCCTGTATTTTCAAAAAACAATTTACCCACGGTCAGAATCCATACCACAGCGCTCGGGATGTTGTTCTCCAATATGACTAGGTCCTGCTTAGTTTCCAGTGTACTTTCCAGAACCCAAAGCCCATCTTCCGCGCACCAGGAGGAAAAGTCTCCGACCGCAACCTTTTCAGCGAGAAGCACAGCGACGGCTTATTCATCCGTAGCCATTTCTCTGGTGACCAGCAATCATACCCTCTGCCTGGGTATTTAGGGTCAGGCAGATGGAATCGAATCTTGTAGCTCCATTGCTCGGCTAATTGGAAACAGAAAGATGGGAAAGTGTCCCATTGAAATCCCTCCCCGGGTCTGTTATAGCGTTCACCAAATGCTGTACACACTTCAGTTGGCGGTTCCGGTTGCTTCTTGAGAGCACTGAGAAGTACGGCGAGTCGTTCGAACCAAAAGTGATCCCACGGAAGCTGAAGGGCAATGCTGGTGAGTTCGGAAAAGATCATCTCGATATATATGTCTACCCGAAGCAGCGATTCATACAGCGCTTGAAGACAAGCACCATCGTATAAGCTTCGAGTAAGCTCTTTTGCGGCAGTATCTGGGTCGGAAGAGGTGCGGAGATATCTTTCGATAATGGTAAAGGCTAGGGACACCCCTATATCCACGCCGTTGCAATCCACCGTGTTTGTTGTTAAAGAGATGGCCTCGTCTGCCATGGCAAATTTTTTTTGGCTGTTGTCAAGCTTTGTGTTGAAAGCTGAAGAATAACAAATGTAAGTTTCCAGTTGGAGGTAGGAGGGGGGCTGTGAATAAATACTTCGCAGAATAGTGGCGAAGTGAGGCGTGGGCGTACGGAGGCTAGGGTGGATATATCACCAAAATTTTATTTTCAGCAGAGTTTTAAGTAAGTGAATGAAGCGTAGAGATCATTAGATCACCAACATCAAGGGATTGAACCTTTGTCGAGACCTATTATACGCGACGTTTCAGAGAATGATAACGTTTGAGTTCCAATTGTGTAAGGGGTTGAATAATGTTAGAAAGGGTAGAGGCGTTGTCTAGAATGGAGCATTGAAGGGCGTTTAAAAAGAAGTCAAAGCACGTAGTATTTATATAGCAAATAGTCAAGTGAAGTAGCATCCCAGTGCTGAGGCAGAGCACAAAAAATGTCAAACAAGTGGTTTCAGCACAGCAAGCAGCTATATAGAAGCTTTATATAACGGCACGAAGTTCAATTCCACCAACACCTAGTTTAATAACCCAGTACCCAGAAACCATATAACTATTTAAACAAGCAGAGAGGTTTTGTTCTGCCAAGATTCTGATCAGGATCTTAAATTCCACACCTTGCCTCTATAACAAAAGACCCCAAGAATGAAATAGCGCTATTTAAGTGTCAAACTTTAACGATCCATTGTCATTTGAGAGGCAACTATCTGCAGGGCACAACAATAGCAAGCCACTGCGTACTTTCGATGGAATTTCCTACTAAGATCCAAAGCTATGTTACCAGCGCCACAGTCACAAGTAAGGATACTCTGATAAATGGTGCACTGTTTCCAAGCTTGATCGCACGTTTCTCTGAAGCCGCTCCTATTACAAATTATAATTAGAAGCTCCGACAGAAACACACGCAGCTGAGTTTTGATATTGATAACATACCTTCCACACTGCAGAAGGTGTTAGTGAGATTAGAATATCACCGAAAAGTATTTGAGAGTCTACTAAAGTATAACTTTCCTTAGTTATTGTTTATATGTGCGTTGAGATCGATTAAAGTAATGATAAAGTGGCCTTTTGAATTAGGACATTGTGTTAACAAGATACCTCTGTTTAAAAGGCCAGTTTCTAAAATGGGCAAGTCGCAGGCCTTTAAAAACCCAGCACCTTGAGCAGTAGTCGCTGCAAATGCCAACGAAGCAAGAGAGTATAAATGAAACTGCATTTTCAAAGTGTAGAGCGATCTGGAAATTGAGGTTAGAGAAGCTGAAGGAGCTGGTAGAAGGTGGCGAACTCGTGGAATTGAGAGGAGTTAAATCGGTAAAATAGGTATGAAAAATGAAAGGTTTTTCTTTGGAAAGAGGGGTGTTTAGGTAATTGACTATCTTCTTAGACGGTCTTAAAACACCATCTTCAAATAAAGGCTAAAGATAGCCCTCCAAGGCTTCACGTTGACTTCTAAGCCCATCAAGTTCAGCATAAAGCCTGATTTTTCACGTAGTAACTTGGTTGGTTTATGCCAACAAATCTAAGCTATAACAGAAGAATTTTTGTAGGAGTAAAAATAACCTCACTCCGGAGGACGTTGAGGGCGCAAAGATCTGTTGCAGTCACGCGTCAAGTTTTGACGAATGTTCTAACTTTTTAAAATAGAGCTCTGGCAGTCAACCGTCCTATTGATAGTACTCAAATCCATCTGCCTTGCCAAAAGATGGTGGTTCGTAAGAATACAGTCAACCGAAGTCTCGAAACAACCCGTACATCAGGAAGGATCTGAACCTCGATTTCACGTTATTGCTAAGCCTTCACCTATGACTCCAAACGTAAAAATTTACAGCTTGGCGTCGTATTAAGTTGGTTGGTTGGTTGGTAAAAGCCAAAAAACGCCACCGGTGTATTTTGTTGGACAAGGATCGGATTAAGCGAGGCTGCGACATAACGTGGATCCCCAGCGGATACCCTACGAAAGCAAAGCGCCCCCCCTGTTTAGAGTGTTCTATACCACGGCCTAATCGGGGGTTTTATAAGGAAGTTTTTAGTAGGTAATTAGTGTTAAAAAGCAATAATAATCTACTAGAGTAAAGGGCCTATAATCGACAAAGCTTAGACTTTAAGGTAATTAAAATAAAATTTAGTTTTAAATTTTAAAATCGACGCTTTCTCTCGCTTCCTTACTATTTTCCGCTTCCGCTTCCGCTTCCTCTTCCTCTTCCTCTCTTTAAAGTAGATAGAATTCTTCTAAGTTATAATTTAACAGCTTATCTATAAACGCGCGTATAAATCACAAGCGCGTAAAGTAGTAAACTTTGCTTAAAACGTCTAAATTCGTTGCTTATTCTTATATAAGAAGCGATTTTCTAGAAGTAGAGGAATAGCGAAAAAAGAAGAGAGTAATTAGATAATTAGATATTATAAAGCTTTTTTTGCTTTTTTTATATTTATACTTAACTAGTATTTCTAGCCGCTAGTAAAGGCGGCTTTTTAAACGTACTTATTTATAGAGTTTTTATTTAAAGAAGCTTATATACTCTTTAGAGTGTCTATTACTAAGCTTTATATCTATTAAATATTCTAGGCTTCTTAGTAATAGCTTAGTATCTTCTCTATTCTCTCTATTCTCTTTCTTCTATTTTATTACTATTTTTAGAATAGTTGTTTTTATAAATAACTAGCTTAGTATATTATAATAGCTCTCTTAAGAGCTTAGTTAACTCCTCTCTATATAGGAATAATAATAATCGTCCTCTAATAGACTATCTTATATAAGACTTTTCTTTAAAATAACTCTAACCTAGGTTATCTAGTTCTATTCTCTATCTTCTCTACTTTAAAGTTCTATATCTTCTAAGAGCTATTAAGTATATTTTAAATATCTATATATAATAATTATAAATAGTAGAGAATCTATTCTCTAGTTATAAAGACCTCTCTAGTTTTATACTTCTATTTATACTATCTAAGCTACTTCTAAATAGTCTATTACTATTACTAAGAGTTTTTTACTTCTTTTAGTAATTCTCTTAACTTAAATATAGTCTATACTAACTATATAGAATAACTACTATAGTTATTATCTCTAATCTCGGATTAGTATTATAATAGTACGAAATATATATAATTAAGAAAGAGATATATAGAAGTATATTTAATAGAATAAAGTATATAAAAACTAGGCTCTAATATAGAAGAAAAGACTAAACTAGGTCTTTTCTAACTATAGAAGAGTAAGTAGCTATATATAAGAGATTAGATAGTACTAAAAGATCTAAAACCTAAAGTCTAAAATTTTTCTAAAGTAGATAATAAAATAATAATAGCTGAAACCTTAAATATATAGTAAGTAAACTCGGCTATTTAAGATAGCTAGCTATTATAAGTATATAACTTTTATCTTCTTAAAGTTATATATAATTCTATAGTATATAGAGAGTAGAAGTCTTCTAGTATTAGTAAGTATATAGTATTAACTTTAGAGCTTTCTTAATTAGTTTATTTCAATAGTTTATAAATACTACTACTAAGTAAATAAGCTATATAAGTCTTTTTTATTAATAGCTAATATATTATTATATTTAATAGATCTTCTTTATTAAAAATTAAGACTAGGAAACTTAAATAGTTATAAAAGAAGTATTACTACGTTACTTTTTAACTTAAACTTAACTCTATAGATAGTTCTAGAGCTAGAATAGAACTACTAGAGATTCGTAGAATATATTATATATAGATATTAAGTCTTTATATCTCTAGTAATATAAGACTATTTCTAAATACTAAGAGTACTAAATATTTCTTAAAAGAGAATATATAATAGCTCTTTCTATTTATTAATCTCTATAGTCTCTTAAAGTATTTAAAATTATAAAGCTAGCGTATATATTATCTACTTCTCTTAGAAAAAGCTTTAGTACTATTCTCTAAATCTACTTTTTATCTCTACTTAGTCTACTTATTAGGTTTCAAACTTTTATTAGAGTGTTCTAAATACTTCGCTTACTTTTATAGAGATAAAAAGAGCTTGAATAGAAATAAAGCTATTACTAAATTATAAGAAATTTAATTATAATTATTATAATACTACTATTATAGAATTTATATATACGAGTAGTATTTTTATATATAAATAAGGTTTTTAAGTATTAACTAATAAGACTTAATATAAGAGATAATAATAAATAGTTCTTAGATTTATTATATTCTAGTATCTTCTCGAGTATTTAATATTCTAATAGAATATAAGAACTTAGTAGCTATATAAAACCGTACTTTTATTAGAATATTCTCTCTCTTATTAAGAATTTTTAAGTTAAGTATAATATTAAATATCTTAGCTATTTTAATTTAACTTTAATCTAGAAGTAATAAAATTTAAAGATATAGCTTTCTAAGTTCTTAAAGACTAACTTAGAACTTTATTATAACTAGTAAGATTATATTAATTATCTTTATAATAGTAAAAGTCGATAGTAGAGTAATATATCTCTTTAGTTATTCTTATACTCTATGTAATTTAGTAGAATATAGTTCTAATCTTATATTTCTAGCTCTAATATAACTAAATATTTAGATTATTATCTTATTCTTTAAACTCTACTAAAGTATATAATAATAGAGAAATTCAATAATAATTTACTTATAATCTTCTATTTAAAAAGCTCTACTAAAAAAATAATTATTTTAGTATAAGTTAGCTTATAATATAAGTATATAAGCTAAGTTTCCTCTATCTACTTCTATTATTCTACTACTACTTTTATACTCTTTTATCTTTCTTTTTAATTAATATACCTTCTCTAGAATAGTATAAGGCTAATACTACTCCTAGTACTAAAAAGTCTACTAAAAAGATCGCCTCTTAAGTACGCTTTATAGACGTGTTTCTTAATAATAAGTATAATCTTAAGCTTCTTAAGAAGGAAGTTAACCTCGTATATATAGATAATACTAATAGTAAGAATAGTAAAGAGATAGAGAATATTAAAAGAATAATTTAGTATTATTACTTATACTAAATATTATATATATATAAGAGCTTTCTAGAAGTACGCTATATATACTAACTTCTATATATATATATATAAGTATTTAAAGAACCGCTTATAGATAAGATAGATTAATTATATAAGAATATATTAGTCGTAGTAAATATTCCTAAGTTTATACTATTATATTATAATACTTCTCTATATCTATCTTTCTTACTTTTATCTTTGAATTATATAAAACCGATCGAGTTTTTTAGTCTCTTTTTTACTACTAGGATCCTTTTTATAATATATAATAATATAAATATATATATAGTAGTATCTATACTAAGTCGCTCTAGCGTATATCTCTAGAAAAATATATTAGTTTTAGAGCTTAAAGTCTTCTTTATAATTATAATATACTTTAGTATAAAGAATATATACGAAGAGCTAGAACTTTAGAGAAAAGAGAGTAAAAGCTTCTATCTACTACTTTAATTTATATAAAAGCATAGATATAAAAAGCTTAAGTCTTATCTTTATATATTCTATTCTTTTACTAATATTCTAAAAGAGAATTAGTATATAAAGCTATAACTACTTTTTAAGCGCTTATAGACTATATTTAAGAGATATATCTACTTACTATAAAATATATCTATTAATAAGATAAGTATAGAGTTTAAAAGAAGATCTAAGTATATATTAAAGTATAAGTATAAACCGATTCTAAAGAGAGATAAAAACTAGCTTTTATGTTTTATAAGATATATATATAACTTTCTCTTTTATTCTTATACTTATAAAACTATAGAATTAGTTTAAAAGAATAGTCTTATATCTACTAGTAATATATAAAATTTTCTAATTTTACTTCTTCTAGTTCGTCTATTTCTATATAACTCTAGCTAATATTCTATTTATAAGTTTAATAGTATATTAGCTTATAAAGTCTCTTTCTTACTAATTCTACTAAATTATAATATATACTAGTAAGAAGTATAATTAATAAAAGTAATAGTATCTACGCTAATCTAGTACTATAGTAAATAAGATTATCTACGAGTCTTTTATCTATTAATTATCGATTTTACTACTACTATTCTTAAAAGTCTAAAAGTTATATAAACTAAGACCTTAATATACTATAAACTTCTACTAAAATCTACTAACTCTACGATTTATTAACGATTATAATAAATAGAAGAAAGAGTAAATATTATAGATTAATTATATAGAAACTATAAAATCTAGTAAACTTAGTAGAAGACATAGTAGTCTTTATTTTATTAGCTTATAAATATTACTATAGTAAACTTTTCTTTACTTTAGCTTTAAAATAGAAGTAAGTATATCTAATTAGATAAGAGCTATATACTAATATTTAATAGATTCTACTCTATAATCCTTATATAAAATCTTCTAATTATCGCTTATATACTCTCTACTTAAAGATTTATAGTCTATATACTAATTTATTTATTTTAATAAAAGAGATAATATTATAAAAGCTTAAAAGTAATACTCTACTTATCTCTATACTTAGTATATAGCTTCTATTAAAAGATTATATTATTAGTATAAGATATAAAGAGATAAACTTTTAAGTAAATTACTTTTAAGAGAAGTACGTCTATCTTATCTACGTTAAACTAAGAGCTAGTATAAGTAGTATAATATATCTATTTATAATAGTAATTAGCTATATTAGAAAGAATTCTATAAAAGAGAAATTATTAAGAATATAAGAGAGTAAGAGAGAGTAAATAAAGAGGTAGAAAGAGATATATCTCTATTATATAGAGAGTAAGTATAAATAGCTTTAATTTGGATTTTAATATCTTAGTACTCTTAAACTAGTTTAGTAGTATTATAGTTTAAAGCTATCTAGATTTTAGTCTAAAACTACTCTAAATAAGAGTAGTTTTAAACTAGACTACTAAACACGTTTATATATAGAGTAAAAGAATAACTAAAGAAATAAGATTCGCTTAGATATTAAATAATACTTTTAATAGTAGATAATCTATTATCTCTTATAATAGTTTAAATATATAATTTCTAAAGTAAAGTAAAAATAAAAAAAAAAGAGAGTTTAGACTTTAAAATCTTATATAGTTCTAAGAAGACTATAAAACTATAAAATAAAGAAATAAAAGTCTTTTTATAAGTAATAAGTCTTTTTTTTAAAGAGTTACTTAGAAACTATTATTATATTAGATATTCACTCTTGTAATAGCTACCCGATTAGGGTTAGCTTACTCTTAGAGTACTTATACTCTCTTCTACGTATAGTAGATAGTTCTCTTCTTATAGTAATTAATACCTAATTCTCTACTCTATACTTTTAAATGTCTATAATACTTCTCTTAACCTTATATCTATAATAGGTTATAAGCCTAGTAGCTATTATACTATTAGTATTTAATAGTATTACTTAAATCGTAATAGTAGAAGTTAATTTACTTATTATCTTATTACTACTAACGATATATATATATATAAACTTAGGTTAAGAGATGTCGATACTAGAAAACATATAAGTACTAACTATACCTTAATACGTACCGAGTCTAAATAATCTATTTAGTAAATCGATAAAAGTACGACGATCGATCTCTTTAACGACCTTCGACTTATAAAAGTAAGAGGCATTCTAAGCTATACCTAAATTATCTTTTAATAATTTACTCTCTTTAGTATTAACTATACGAAAAGGTAAGAGTAAAGTAAATACTCTTATATAGGTTCTAGAGTAACTTTTACTAATAAAAGGATTACTAATTAAGGAATCGCTCTTAAAGTCTCTTTATAATAATCTAGAAGGTCTTAGTAATAAATCGAATTTACTATTAAAAGGATTAGAATTAAGAAGTATAGAAAATAATAGCTTAAATAGTAACGGATTAGGAGCTCCTCCGCCGCTACTCTCTAGATTAATATTCACTAGTACTAACGATATATTAGACCTACTAAATTTAAGCTATTACAGTACTCCTTAGCTTCTGTTAAGATTACGTCTAAAAGGTAAAAGTAATTACTTATTATAGAAGGAAGAGATAATAAGGCTTATATATTAATATAAATTAAAAGTCTATCTTAAAAGGAATATTTAGTTATTAAAGAAGGTTAAATTAATATTTACTATATAAGAAGAGGAAACTATAGATAATATAAAGTTATAGAACCTTTAGAATAAGAGAGAGGCTAGATACTACTCTATAATTATAAATAATATTAAAGCTCTTCTTACTGAAGTTATTAAAGGTATTTATACTATAAAGGGTATATAGAATACTCTTGAAAGAAAGTACTCTAGAAAAGAAGAGGTGCTTGTATATAATATAATTAGTAATTATATTAACTATAAATATAAGAGATATAATAATCTTAAGAAGTACGTTAGTTACTTCTTAAATATAAAGTATAAGCTTAAGGATCTTAAATTAATAGATATTGAGAAGTAGTATACTACTCTTTTTGTTAAAGGATTAATATAGTCCTTTTCTTAATAGTCTATAGCTAAGTAAGTAGATCTTTAAGATTCTAATCTACTAGACCTTAATTACTTAATTATTAATATTATAGATAAAGCTCGTATTAGAGAAACCACTGAAAGTAAAGCCCTTTTTAGAGGTATAAAGTCTTAATAATAGTAATAATACTTAAAAGGTAATAATAGTAAAGAGGATAAGAATTGCTCTTATTATACGTCTAATAAGTATAACTCCGATTTATGCTTTTCTCTTCTAAAAAATAAGGAAAAGAAGGAAAAGTAAGAGGCCTTTTAAGGTAAGAAGTAGACTAAATAGAACTTGAAAAAGGAAGGTAAAAAGAGAGGCAATTCTTTAAAGAATAAGAATACTAAGCCTAAGGATATCTCTAATAATAATACTAAGGATATAGAAAGTACTTTTAGATATATAGGCTTATATATAGTATATAGTCTTAAATTAGATACTAACGTAATTATAGTATCTTTACGAAAGTCTAAACCTTAGAGAAAGAGATTTAGAAACGATACTAACGCTGACTTATATATTATATACGATCGCTATTGCTTTTAAGAAGACTTCTAAGAAGAGAATTTAGATACTATTGTAATAGTTAGTAGTATAGCCTCTATTTGAGGAATCGGTATAGTAGTACTCTAATTACGTACTAGCTAAGATAAGAACGATTATTACTATATTAAATTAAAGAATTGTTTATATATCTTAGAAGGTAGTATAAACCTCTTTAGTAGACGTATCTTTATAGATGCCGAGGGTGCTATTGATAAGTATAAATTATAGTTCGCTAAATCTAAGCGTGTCTTCTCTCTTTTAGATAACGATTACTATCTTCTAGAGATACTAAATAATTATCTCTTATCTAAAGACTTAAAGATATATTTAAGTAAAAAGTAAGACGTTAAGGTTATTAAATATAACCTTGACCTTAATAAGAGACTAACTTCTATAGTTTCTTAAAGTACTAATAATACTATTATTAAAAGCAGTATAAGTACTAATACTAAGACCTTCTTAACTAATAAGAAGGCTAGCTTTCTTATTTTAACTAATAAGAAGCTAGGAAATTTTAAGTAAGAGTTAGTATTAACTATAGTCGTAGCTTACCTAGTAGTACTTTAAAAAGTTAAAATCCCTTTGCTAATAATATAGTATTATTACTTTAGATATCTTAGCCTTAATAACGTATAAAAGACTTTTAAATTAGTAAAAGACATAGAATTTAAAGAGTATCTAGAACCTTAAGAAGGTAAAATCGTATATACTCTATATAAGCTTAGAAAGCTAATATAGTATAAGCTAAAAGCTATTAATCTAGAGTATAAAAGCTAGGAAGTCCTTAGACGTGTATTTAGTAATATAGTATAAATTAAGCCTCTAATATATAATAGTATAGAGTATACTATAATCTTAACTAACGAATATTTAAAGAAGCGATAAGAATACCTCTTAAAGATAAAAGGAGAGGTATAAGAATATCTTTAAGCTTTTAAGTAATTAATATATACCTAATATAGCCGTCGAATTAAGATATTTAGGCTAGATAGAGGAAAGGAATTTATAGTTAAAGACATCTAAGAGTATACTAAAAACCTTAGAATAAAGCTCGAGATTACTACTCTAAGATCACCTAAGTAGGACGAGGTTTCTAAGCGCGTAATCTATACTCTTATTAAAAGACTCCGATCTACGGTAATCAACTAAGAGATCCCTAAGTTTCTCTAGAGAGAAGTACTACTTATACTAATCTAAATATATAACATCACTACTAATAGTATAGTTAATAGTAAGACCTCTTATTAAAAGTTTCTAGACGAATTCTATCTAGATAAAGATAATATACTAGATATATTAAATCTAAAAGTATTAGAGTATAAGGCTTTTATCTATATCCTAGTATAGGACAGAGTTATAAGTAAAAAGCTCGTTATACGTACTTAGAAAGGTATATTAGTTAGTTATAAAGGTTTGCGTATTTAGTGAATTTAGATACTAGAATTATAAAGAGTTATAAGATCCTTAGACGTAAGATTTAATAAAGGAGAGTATATTAGTAGATATAGTCTTTTAGAACCTAGATCTAGAGGTAGTGATCTTAATAATAAAATCCTAGTTTCTATTACTTTAGATAAGAGTATAAACTTTAATAATTTTACTCTTAATCTTAATATTAACGAACCTAGCTTAACTGATTTAGATTACGATAAATATAACGAAGTTCTTAATAAAGTTTCTATTAATAATAAAGTTAATAAACCTATTTAATAACCTTAAAAGATATATTCTACTATTCTACTAAGTAAACGTGTTAATACTTGTTAGGATTATACTAAGAAGGTTAATCTAAATATTACTATAAATTTAGTAAAGAAGAAGATAACTTTAAAGGAAATCAAGTCTCTTATAAAGCTTGCTACTAGATAAGTATATACTACTATTAAATATAAAGGTATTTAAATTTCTAATAATCTATAGACTTTAATCGAAGCCTTAAATAGTAAAAACTCTAAAGAGTAGAGATATACTATAAAGATAGAGATAGAGTCGCTTATATATAAAAAGACCTAGATACTAATTAAGTAAAAGTTAGTACTAGGAGGCTAAAGAGTACTTACTACTAAATTCGTTTATTATACTAAAAGAGACGCTAATTTAGTTATCTTAAAGTTTAAGATAAGATAGGTAGTATATAGCTTTAAGTAAGAATATAGAGTTGATTATTACTACACTTTTATAAGAGTATATAAGACAAGCTCTTAGAAGATTATTTTAGCTCTTACTATAATATATAATCTTAAAGTCGAATAGATAGATACTATTACCGCCTTTCTAAATAGTAAGATCGATAGAGAAGTTTACTATAATATACCTCTAAGATATACTAAGAATAGTATTATATATAATCCTAAAGAATACGTAGCTAAATTAAATAAGTCCTTATATAGTCTTAAATAATCTCCTTAGCTATAGTAAAACAAATTACGTAAGGTACTTAAAAAGATAGGATTTAAGCTCTTAGTAGCTAATTATTATATATACTAAAATAAAGCTATAGAAGTTATTATTTATATATATATAGATAACTTCTTAATAGTAGGTAAAAAGTAGTATATTAATAAAGTCAAAACCGACCTTTATATAAAGTTTTAAATAGAGGACCTTAGTCTAGCTAGATATTTTCTTAGAGTATATATTTTATATAATAGAGAAAATAAAAAGCTATATCTTTATTAAGATGTCTATATCTCGAAGATTCTTAAACGCTTTAGTATAGAAGACTATAATCTAGTTATAACTTCTTTAGACCCTAGACATATAAACTTTATAGTACTAAATATAGAATAAGCCTCTTAAGAGAGTATAAAGAAGTACTAATCAATAGTAGGATTAGCTAATTATATAGCTATTCTTACTTAGCCAGATATATTATATATAATATTAGTATTATTAAAGTTTTTGATTAATCCTTCGTAGTAGTATATTCGAGCTATAAAACACTTATTATAATATTTCTAAGAAATAAAGAATTAGTATATTATATATAAAGGACTAGATCTAAAAGGACTAGAAGTATATACTAATACTAGTTATACGAATTACCTATATACTAGTAAATCGACCTCTAGATATACCTTCTTTTTAAGAGAAGGTATTATCACTTATTAATCCTAGAAACAATCTCGTACTATACTATACTTAATCGAATTAGAATACTATAGTATTACTAAATTAGTAAAGGAGGTTATATAGATACGGTTCTTACTCTTAGAATTAGAGTATAAAAGTAAGAACGCTCTATAAGTTTAAGTAGAAAGTAATTGCTATAGAGCTATATAAATTATAGAGAATCCCGAATTATATTAACGTATAAAGCACTTTATATATAAGTAACAATTTATATACGAAAGAGTAAAGAAGAGTATCGTAGAATTATACTATATACTTATAGATAAGATGCTAGCGGATAGACTAACTAAGATATTAAGGAGTAATAAGTATAAGGAGTTTATAAAGCTATTATAGCTTATAAAGTTGCCTATTTAGAAAGGTTAAAAGTTAAGAATAGGTAGAGTTATATAGAATAACCGGTTTAGAGACTAAATCTCGAATAAAGAGTATATTATTATATTAGATATTTACTCTTATAATAGCTACCTGATTAAAGTTAGCTTACTCTTAGAGTACTTATACTCCCTCCTACGTATAGTAGATAGTTCTCTCCTTATAGTAATTAATACCTAATTCTCTACTCTATACTTTTGAATACCTATAACACTTCTCTTAATCTTACACCTATAATAGAAACTATCTTTATAGTTACTAACTACTTAGTCTCTACTTATAACTACTATTAATATAAGAATTTCTACTAAAAGAAAACTACTACTAAGCTTTAAAAGAATCTATTTTAGAACTAGAAAGATTATAATCTTTATCTATTAAAACCTAGAGTATATTTAGATTATTAGAACTATAACTTTTATATATAGCGCTATTTCGAATATAAACTAAGCTATAAGTCTTTATATTAATTAATACTAAGAAAGAGAAGAGCGGACTAGTAATTATCTACTTAAGTTTAACAGAGAGCTAATTACTAAGTATTAAAATAGCTCTATATTACTTACTTAGAATTATATAAAATATCTAACTTTAGTATAAGATATATTAGCTAAGATATTTAGCTATAGTATTATAATCTAAGACTACTTTTGGTTTATTATCTACTACTTGAAATATTAATCTATAAAATAATAAATTTTTACTTCTTAATAAGTATATTTACTAGTAAATTAATAATACTATAAAAGAACTTAGATCTATTAAATTAGAGAAGAATTTCTTAAAGTTATATACTTTTACTAATAAAGATATATACTTATAAATTAGCTATATTATTATATTTATAGAGAAAATAATAATACTAATATTTTATATGATTTTAGCTATAGAATTATATATAATAAGCTCTAGATTTAATACTACTACTTTTATTAAATTAATCTTAGAAAGTATCTTAGGTTTTAAGATTTTACTTATAATATATACTAATTTAGAAGTCTATTTATAAATATAGAACTAAATTAGATAATACTAAGAAGAAGCGATTACTAATTAATATTCTATATTTATAAGTGATATATAAGTTAAGAGAGATTAATAAAACTATATAGATTAATAGTAAAAGCAATTCTATAGATACTTAATTTGAAAAAAATTATTATAATCTCTTAGAAAAGTTAATTAATACTAATAAGCTAGATATTAAGTTTATAGAGTAAGTAGAATAGAAGAAGAGATAATAAAACAAAAGATTTCTATTAGTTAAGAGTATAGAATAGAGAGCTATAATTAGTTAGACTAGATTAGAGATTTTAATAACTTTTAGATAATAACTTCTATTATCTTAAAGAAGTACTAGTGTTTATATATTTAAGAGTAAATAGCTACTTAGATTAGTATATATAACTTTCTTACTTAAGATCTATTTAAGTAGATAGTATAGCTAGCTTTACTTAATATATATAAATACTAATATACTCTTTTTATATTATCTTTATAACTACTAAGTTCTACTAATATATATAATTTAGTTATTTTAATATAAATCTTCTATAGAAAAGCTTTTTATCTTTAGAAAGTCTAAATCTTAAAGCTTTTCTTTAATAATAGTAGAGAGTTTAATTAATAATATAAGCGATTTTAGCTAGATTTGTATATAAAATCACTTAAAGCTTAATATTACTAACTTGAACTCTTTCTATATTAAGAACTAAGAATAGTATTTCATAGAGAACGATTATAATAATATTCGAATTTATAATAGCCTACTATTCTATATAGCTTAGATTATATAGTATATACTATATATATAAGGTTTTAGTAGTTATTATTTTATATTATCTAATTTAGAAAGATTACGTATATCTAGACTTTTAAACGTACTTCGTAGAGTTTAGGCTTTAGTATTAGCTAACGTATATTATTATTCGGTTTCGAACTCTTTTATATATAGCTGTCTACTCTCCTAGAGTTAGAAAAGACTAGTTTAGCCTTTTCTTCTATATTAGTACCTAGTATTTATATATCTCTTTAATAGTAGTATATATTTCGTATTATTATAGAATTATTCTACTCTAAAGTTTCTAGATCTTCTATCTAAATAAAAAATATAGTAGTATAGTACTAGAGTATAAGTTTCTATATAATATAACTTTTTATATTAAAACTCGCTAAAATACACTATAAATACTCTTCTCTATTCCTCTATATTTAGAGTAAAATTATATTTACTAATTAGAATAATTACTAAACTAAGTATTTAACTATAAGTATTCTATATAATAGTTAATAATACTCTACTAGTTTTTATTTCAAGTAAGCTTAAAGTAGACCGAGCGTGAATTCTATAGATTTTATAAGATTTTATAGATAAAATTAGCTTAAAGACCTAATATTCTACTATAACTAACTTTAACTAGATATAAATTAAGAATAGAGAGCTTAAAACTTAATCCTAAGAATAGAAAAGATAGATATCTTAATTTTAAATAAGATTTATATATATTATATATTTGTTAAATCGCTGTAGAATATATAGTTATATACGCCGAGTAGTGTGTTTTAGCTGTTTTTAGTATAAAAAGTCTAAATAAGCCGTATCGTACGGAAACTTATACTCTAGAACTATAGAAGGTTATATATAAGTAAGAAAACTTATATACTAGTACTATATCTATAGTCCGGGAAATAGCCTATTTAGAAGTGTTTATAGGTTTTGAGTTCACTGCTGATAAGAGGGGAAATAGTATCTAGTAAATAGCCTTGAAATATATAATACTTAAAATCTTCCTTTATTTAAAACAGCGGTTCTAATAAAACCTCAAATCTGCTCTAGAGATGCGAAGACTTAACACTTGTACGCGGTGTATTCTACGAACCTCTAGCAGTCCTATCTTATCCCTAGGACTGTCTATAGAGCTAAGTTTAAGTTAAAAGGCGACGTAGCAATACCTCTTTTTTACGACCGTTAGAGTTTTAGGTCTCTCAACCTTCTATAAAGAAGAAGAAGCTACGTTATATATAGTAATATACTAGATATTAGCAAAAAAGACCTATATAGCTTATTTACTTAATAGTAGTATCTATAGACTACTAAAATAAACCAATTAAGAAAGCTCTTAAAGTCGATTCTATATCTCTACTAATACTAGAAGACTTCTACTCTAGATATACTATAGAATTATATATAACTCTAAGAAGATAAGAGCTATATACTAATCTAAGATTAAAGGTAATATCTATAGTAGTTATTCTATATAGTTAGTATATATTATATTTAAGTTAAGAGAATTACTAGAAGAGGTAAAGAACCTCTAGTAATAGTAATAGAGTAATTAGGAGAGGCCTAGATAGTATAAACAGGAACATAGATATAGAAGGGTTTTTATAACTAGATAATAGATCCTCTACTATTTATATTAGTAGATATTTAAAGTACGTTTAGTAGTGCTTTAATAAAGCAGCGAAATACCTCTTAGAAGGTATAGAACTATAGAGTAGGGAACCGATTCTCTAGTAGTTATAGAGAACTAATTCTCTACTATTTATATTAGTAGATATTTAAAGCACGTTTAATAACTCTTAGATAAAGCAGCGAAATACCCTTTAAAAGATATAAGACTATAAAGTAGAGAAAATAGAAGATAGAACTAAGAAACTTAGGTTAAGAATATATTAGAGAATAGTTCTATATAAGATAGTATACTAAAAGACAATTATTATTAGTCTTATATAGAGGAGAGCTAACTAAGCCCTTTTTATAAGAGCTGTTATAAAGTACTAAATCAGTTGTTTATAAGAATAACTAAAAACATTAAATTCGAATTAGAACAGAGAGAATAGAAAGAGATACTAAGCTATTACTAAGATATAAAGCTAGAAGTATAGAGGTATATATATATAGCAAGCCTAGTAATAGGCACTCTAAGGAGTGTATAAGCTACTTTTAGATAAAACCCTGTAAATAGTACGTTTACATAGCGCCGGCTTTAGGCAGCTAAAAAGACTATTTAAATATAAAAAAAAAAAAAAAAAAAAAAAAAAATCTGCTCTAAGAGCAATGCAAAAGAAAGAGAATTCCCGAAAGACAAATCCCAGCCAACAATTGAACCCCCATATGTTTCAAAGTACGTGATCTGTGATCTCTTTCAAGCTATATACAAACCTTCACCTCCTAGAACCTTATATACAAGTTTTCTCAAACCCAGCTCTATATAAACACAAACACAACTCCATTTTACTTGGGAGGAGCAGTTCCTCCAGTGAAGGTAGAGGCGACAGCAATGCCACCCTCAGCATGAAGGTGAGCAGCTTTTGAGATATCGCTATCGAAATAGCAACACCAACTGTGGTCCAGGCGAAAAGTCCGTCGGTGACATCGTCTCCGAGATGCACGTAGTTAGGGACTGGGTCGTATCCAACTACCTCATCTGGGTAGACATTGTCGTCAACATTTGCGGTAATGCTATTATTAAACTTAACATCTATTCTCGGGATTTTTTAAAGTGGGAAGAAAAGAAGAACTTACGGCAACAGTGTTGGAAGTATATGGCTCGTTCAAGTCAACTGCAGTAATGAGAGCTTACTCCTAGAACAACTGTCCGATGTGGGTGATCGCACCACCAGAGTATGTTTCGTTCGAGAGAACAGATCCGTTGATGTGAACAGCAATGTGAGTATGCGTAGCACGACAGTCATAGTGTCCTCCAGAATTGTCGACGATAGGTGCAACTCCGAGGTCGTCCGTTTGGATGAGACCACGGTGGGAAGTCTTATCGATGTCAGTTCTAAGACCCGGAAGCAGGTCAAGTTCAGCATCAATCATCAACGTCAACTAAAAAAACTCAAGCTCGATTTCAATCTCAATTCCATTCAAATCTGCTCACCCACAAATCTCAACCCCCAACCATTTATTCAAGAAAAAAGAGAAAAAAGTTTGTACAAAGAACCCCATCCCACACCCCAAACGAACAACCAAGAATGAGCGGACGGCTACCAAAACGCCATTACTAAAAGTCAGATTTCTTCTAGAGTTTGGTCTCGCTTGACAACAGCATCATAAAAAATAAAACACCTCATCAGCTTCTCATAGTTCAAATTCCCCTACTAAAATGCATCGAAAATATCAACCACTCGAACCAAAATTATCCAAACCCCCAAATTTCTTAAAAACCAAAAAAATCACAAAACAAATGGCATAGATAGAAGGTCTATAGAGCCATCATGGCAACCAAAACCACAATACCAGCGAACAAGCTCCCTTTCAGTGCCTTCTCCTGACTACCAATCTTCTCCGCACCGCTCTTAGTGGTACTTGAGCCGCCTTGGTTGAAGCCACCATTGCTTGAAGAAGTAGCAGCACCCGAGGCAGCTTCAGTGGAGGAAGCTCCAGATCCAGAGATGGATGCTGAGGCACCGGTTGATCCAGAGTTGGAAGATCCAGTATCACCAGCGTGATCATCAGATCCAGTTCCTGATCCTGTGAGACCAGGGACAGTAGCGGCCGTACTTGCCGTAGGACTAGGAGCTCCAGAAGAAACGGAAGAAGCACCGGCATCCATATTCTCTCCTGTTCCAAGGAGGGATTTGAGGATGGTGGGTTTATCGCCGTCGACTACTGTGTTGTTTGTTCCGGCTTTGTCGTTGTAGGTGTATGATGTTCCCTTGTTGGTTCCTGGTGATGAGGTCGCGTTGAAACATTGTACTTGGACGTTGCTGAATGATGAATAGTAGTATCCGTTGTTCTTGATATCGGCTCCGTTCCAATCAATTTGTCCACCAGCCCAGTCAACTGTTCCTTTGGCGTTCGATGCAAGTCCGCCGGGCCAGAGGGAGAGTTGGACACGAGCCGGAGTTTGGGGGTACATCCATTGGTTTGTGGTTGCGTTCCAGGTGTTCTTCTTTTCTAGGGTACGTCCAACTTGACCATCAACCGACCAGGTAATCTTATCTGGGGTCCAGTCGATTTCGTAGGTGTGAGCATTGTTGAAGGTGTCAGAAAGAGTGATGTTTGCCGAGTTCCCATCTACCAAGAATTAGCAATATATCAGAGTTGTTTAGAAACCATGGGCCTACAATTTGTAATTCCCTGGAAATAGAAATTGGTTTGAGCAGTCTTCAAATCCACACCTACGAATTCGTAATCAATTTCATCCTTCACATCCGAAAGTAGAATGAAAGCAGTAACCACACCAGCACCTCTGCTGGTCTTGAAAGTAGCCTTGACATTTCCATACCACAAATATGTCGAAGAAGCGAGTAGGGTTCCAACGGTGTCGGGCGCCATAGTCAACAAGACGTTGTCTTTGAAAATAACTGGATCTCCAGAGCTGACCCAATCCGCCTTTGATGCATCTCCAAGGTATTTGGTATTGGGAATGATTCGATCCAGGCTCTTGAAATCGTAGTTCTGGCTTCGGCAGACGGGAGCTGGGACACAGGATTCGAGAGAGTGGGATGATAATGGATCACATCCTCCCAGGCAGTAAGCACCAGTTCCGCAAGAACCATATTCTAGAGATTGAAAGTCAGTATGGAATTTGTAGTTGTGTCGAGATTGAAAAACTACTTACGAGAGCAGCAAGGGGAGCTTTCAGGGCAGTGTGACGAGAGACTGCAGTTTTGTGCCAAGGCAGTTGATGCAACGGCCAAAGCCGCGAGTATTGATGAACGAACCATTATGTATGTGTGAGAAGATGTTGTAAAGTTCCAAAAGAGTTAGGAAACTATGAGAGCGTGCAGCGAGTGAACGCGATGCTCTAGATAGAATGAAGAAGATAGCTGGCTGAGCCTCGGCCTTGGACCAGGTGCGTATCTGCAGTAGAACAGAAGGGTTTGCGATACGGTATTCGATGTCGTGACACTGGAGTTCCTGCAATTGATCTGTGCCGCTGTCGATGGATGTGATGCTGTCGGTACAATTGTCTTCGCTATCTCGATTCGATGGAGGTTGATCGAGGAAGATTGCGATGGCTCTCTGTCTCTGACGGGCGATAAAAGGGGGCGGTTCGATATTAATTAAGGTAGTAAGGGTGGATTAGTGTACTATTCTAAAGCGAAAGTGGTGATCAAAGTCGAGCGAATGTGTTGACAATGGCCGAAGACCCGTGAGTTTGTCGTTGAGGAGGTGATGCTGGCGTTGGCGTTGGCGTTGGCGTTGGCCTGAGGGGAAAAGAGAGAGACGACGTGGATGAGAGAATTTGGATGGGGGAGATCCGCGGCTACGGGGGCGACTTCCAAGGTACAGGGGAGTCAACCGCAGCAAACTCTCCTGATGTGGTGCAGCTCCGCCTTGACTTGGGTTTAGCGGATGCGCCTGTGAACACCACAGCCAGTAATCTCCCGAATCGAGTCAGTGTGAATCCCCGTTCAGCGAATAAACAGTCATAGCGAGAGACACCTCTTTCTATTATTATCCACTTTGGATGATCACGTGTGTGGAGTAAATAAAATGCATGCCAGAGCATCCCCATCAATCCCTTCGAAGAGCATCTTTAAAATGTGAATATTCCGTGCATTGCTTCCCTCATCAGGAATACGACGTTACACAGCGAAGCTCGTATTCCTACCCTATTGTCCTATTATCCCACCCCACGTACACTCGTAAAACACACACACAACCTTCCCTCCATACAACAACCAAATTCAGTCAACAATTGAAAAAATCGAACAAAGTCGGAGAAAAATCAAATCCCAACAAGCATCACCCGTCCCGCGAAAACCTTACCACTAGATAACCTTATTCCCTGGTAGCAACCTTATTTCTATGTCTATTCCTCTCAACCTTTTCGCTTATCGAAAATCATGTCTTCCCCTCGCCCCGCAAAATATTACCAAGGCTTTAAGTCAAAACTTTAAAAGAGTAGATCAACCAACATCACCTGAACGTCAATTTCTGTCGTCCTGGTCCAAGAATCTGATTATGGTATACGCATTTCATTGAGCCTGGTTTGTAAGGGGACAAATGAAAATGCAACTTGTATCCTTGGCGCTGACTTGAAAGAGATGTCTGAGCTTTTTCCGGGAATAGATTGGATCAAAATGCGAGATTGGAATGGGAGGTACTGGGTCCGGAGATATTAGACTTCCACAGAATGCTTTTCGCATCATGGGACTGGGAAATTTGAAAGGACGGTGACCGCTCAAAGCCCGCATCAATCGGTTGAACCACTCGATCTTTTGACAATAGAAAGAGAGACGAAAGAAAATTTTCCCCACAGGCAAAGCCGAGAAAAGTGTATAGCGAACCCCCAGCAAGCAAACCAAGAACACCCTCGAACTCTCACCCAATTCTCAGACCACGAAAAACCCCCAAAAGCGAAGCAAAAGGACGCAAAGAGAAACCATACAGGATGTCCTCGAGAACAGACAATTATTCCAACCCCAAGAATGTCTTACATGCAAAACGGAAACCTGCCGACCTCAAGGATGACAAGGTTAGACAGCATGAAAAAACATGGGCATGACATGAATTGCGCACAGAAAAGCAAGTACAAGTACACAACAGAAGATAGACAATGACACGACGCTATCGTAATACAATGCAGTATCGCTGTACATATATACCCGAGTAACAAAAGAAATGGAAGTACAAACCAAACGAAAAAGTCCAACAGTCAAAGCTTCACACCTGAGTCTATCCAACCACATCAATTCGCAAAGCAGACGCAACGTCACCAAAAATACAAAAATAATAGTAGTCCCAGCAAGATCTCATATTTCGCAATCGATGCTCTCAGATCGCCAGTTAAAGTCTCGATTAAGACCGGGTATTCATTCCTTGTTGCTTCCCCCCTTCCTTCCCCACCGCACATCGAAAACTCCCGTATGAAAAAAAGGTCAACGCAACCAAGCCAACCCTATGCCATCCATTTGAATCTTGAGCAAAAGAAGATACCCTATTTCCCATCCCTTCCATATAAAAAAAGCAGGCCTAATAAATAAAAAAGAGTTCCACCACGAGAAAACCATCGCAGCAGACGCCGAAGAGAAAAGTACATGAAAAGCGACAAATACCCGGATGCTGAATCTGCGCCGTGAAGAAGAAGAAGTATTGCAACCACTCAAGACCAAAGTTTTAGGCCCACCAGAAACCCATCTGGCAAAAGGAATCCATCCATCCCTTGCGCCATGAAGGACCCGCGCGCCAATGCTCAGCAGAGAAGACAGAGCGCGAAAACACTTGCACCCCGAAATGTTTCGCCAAGGAGAATATGCTCGAATATAAAGGGTTCGTGTAAGGGAACGTCAAGAGCGAGCGTCTCGCGTCTTTTACGATTTTGCAAAATGCTCTTTGGCATATTGTTCGCACGCCTGTTTTCCGAACGGCTGTCAGTAGAGGGTCATGCGATGTTGGGGAAGAAGAGGCACGCAGACCTTTGCAGGTTTCCCAACCTTCGCTCCAATCACTTTCCATTTATTCGTCTCGTATTCCTTGATAGCATTAAGGAGAGCCTGACTCTATTTGAGTCTCAGCACCTATGATAATGGAGGCTAGACGTTGGTCACGTCAGGGTGATGGACCTACCTCATCTTCCGCAAACTCTGCATAGTGCATATCCTAAGAAGTCTTAGCGGAGGGGGTACAAAAACGGCTGTCAGCGAGGACTTGCCTTGTACCAGTGTTTCTTCACACTACCTTCGGTTCTTTGCGGAAAAGTCTGTCACATCACCACTCAGTCCCAAACTTGCGAGTGATCGCAAGTGATCGCAAGTGATCGCAAGTGATCGCAAAAGGTGGCATGCACACATCTCTTACCTTTGCGATCTCCGCCCAACTATTTCCGGCGTCTCTCATGGTCTTTAACCTCTGCTCTTCAGCGGGCGTCCAAGGCGTATTGGTTCGACTCTTTTTCGCAGGTGGACCCATTGGCGAGGAGGTCATGCTTGGTTCATCTGCAGTCCCCATAGGAGGTGCAGAACCGGACGGGATTGACATGGCTAAATTGGAAGCTGGTTGTCCTGGAGCGCCTCTCTTGTTATTTCGCGGAAGGCTCGATGGGGAGGTTTCTGGGTTGACGGACAGGTCAGCAGCTGCTGGACGAGGATGCGAAGGCGGTATTCCAGTGTTGGGGGGAACCTCTGGTCTTTCTGCACGTTTCGACATTGGGCGACGGGTTTTAAGGAAAAGGATGAGTTCTGGTACCGATCGCGGTGGAAATGGAAAACTGGAGCTGACCCAGGTTGATGCGCGCAGATTCCCAAGAGGTGCAGATTTTGCGAGTGGGATTGGCCGGAGCTGGCAGCGTTGAGGCTGGGTGGGAAGGGGGGGGGGGGGGGGG
>LLCB01000416.1:0-41076 GCA_001414345.1 Hymenoscyphus infarciens
GGCATGGTGTTGTGGAGGGGGGAGCCAGTTATTCAACTTTTGTAGGTGGCCATCAGTGAAATCACTCTAGGCGCCTACTTGACTTTGGCTGTAGGAAGTTTGGGACAAGTAGATACAACTTACCCAAGTCTTTACTCGAGCAAAAGAAAGCCTGATGGGTGGAGGGAGATCTTACTCAAGGGCAAAACAGCTAGCGATAATCTATGCTTGACTATTTTGCGTTCATGTTGTTCATTCCAAGTCTTTCATGTATCTGATTCTGGTTTAGTTGGTGAATTCCTCCCATCTGAATATGATATCAGTAGCCAGTCACCAAGTGAATAGACTATTGTCGTCTGCTGTTGAGGAGAGGGCACTAAGATGTTCAGAGGTTAAATAGCTCTTGTAAACAATGTCGCATACTTTCCTCCACCATCTTTTTCATCTCTGTTCCCTACAACACTGCACGAATATTGTGGCATCCATAAGGAACGAACCAAACTCAGCGCAAGACAATATTGATTCCTTAAATTTACCGTGCAGCTAAGCTGGGACAAAATGACGAATACCGATACCACATACCCAAGGGGGGTTGGGGTGACATCTCAGCCCAAGGATTGCTACTTTATCAACATGCTCCCTAGAGGTAAGCAGAGCACTCCCCTGGAGTGTATTGTGATATAACATGCTGACACACGCTTAAGAGATCCGCATAAAAATCTACCGGATTTCCGATGACCCGTTGGAATAGTACCATGTTCGAGTTACGGGGATTAGATCGGAAATCATGCACCGTGTTGGGCGACTGCTGATCGTTGGGGGTATAGATGGGGCGGAGAAGACCTTTATTTTTCTTCGTTTTTGAAAGGCCAAGGCCCTGGGATAATCGACATCATCAAGAACCCACCGAAACACTGGGAAGATCATGAAGATTTTAATGGTCATATGGTATATCCTCTGGAAGGTATCGCTCTACTGTCTACTTGTTGGCTGTTCCACGAAGAGGGAAGTGAGGTGTTATACGAAGAAAACACTTTTGTTTTCGACTATAATTCACTTCCCCACTACCCATGAGAACTACAGAAGGCTAGAAGTCGTTTCCCCGGTCAGCTGGATTTGTTCGGAACACCTCAACTCCCCCGTGAAACCATTCAGAATATCCAACGAATCTTCACCGACGAGGTTTACGAGCAGGATTTCTTGCTTCAAGACTCGATGATACGAGTCATCAATAAAATTGGCATCTTTAAAACACAGCTTCTAAAACGAGTTCGCTTAGAAGGGGAGCTCAAGACAGTCGAGTGTTACTCTACTAGCCCACGGTCTGCCCACCTCCATATGGGATTTGGGAGCATCTTGCGTATTCTTACTGTAATCTTGAAGCTCGCATGTCCAACGCTTCGGTATCTGACGTTGGTAACGTGTGACGTGCAAGGGCACCTTCTGATTCCAGACTCTTACAGTGAGTTACGTGAATTTGCCCACTTTTTTTGTAATCCGAGCTTTTTAAAAAAGTCCTTGATTTCCCCCCCTTTTAGGCACTCTTTTACCTATTTATTAATAACAACATATGCTAGTATACTCTAGATAACAGAAAATGAGAGCTCTATATGTTCTCTATTACTCTATAAACTTTATATAATAAAAACAGACAATTTTATATCTGTCTTAATTTTTGTAAGGTCTTAGCCTACCTTATTAATCGACCTTACTAGGGGTAGTGAATTTTTTTTTTAAAAAAAAGGGTTTTTTTTAAGAATTATCTATTTTTTAGTTTACTTTTATTATACTTACTTTAAATTAATAAGTAATATAGAAGAGAGATAATTAGATATAGCCCTTCTTTCTAGCTAGGCCTCGTCTCTTTTAGAGTACTTTTATTTTCTGTCTTCTAAAGAAAAGAGGGAGAAAGCTTTTTTCAAAAAAAGCTCGGATTACAAAAAAAGTGGGCAAATTCAAGCTTAACTCGCAACTCACTGTATTGGTTATGGGACGACGAAGACCCGAGGAAACGACCGGTGTCGGACGAAGAAAAGATAGTGAAGATTGTTGCAATGGTTGCTAAAGGTCTTCCCTCCTTGACCCGGCTCAATCTGCATCCCTTCGAGCGAGCTATGCATATCGACTACTTAAAGAAAGAAAAAGTATTCACTAGAGAGAAAGCTCATTCTCTCAATTGGGGGAAATCTGAGCAGTGGGCTAAGTTCGTCAGTCAACGAGAACCGATAGTGGACGACAGCGTGGTAAGAGCCATACTTGAGAGCAAGAATTCAGTACCACGACCAAAAGGGAAGGCAAAATTGAAAGCCAGGCTTGAGAGAGAAAAAAGCATCAAAACCCTCAAAGGGGAAGGGAAAACCAGGGAAACGTGCAACACCGTTGGAAATGAGCAAGCTCTCCCAATAAAATCGCACCAGTTTCTGAAAACCTGGTGGGAATTGAAACCATAGGATAGTTAGCTACTTAGAGAATGAATGCATCACCAATCCAACTCGATTTAATTTACTGCATCAAGTGAGAGAAATTAGTTTCCTGTCCATGAGTAACAGGTAGTTCAATGAAAGAGACAGAAAATGCTTCAATTTCTAGTTTCGTACCTGCCTTTCCTTCCAGGTCATCATTTAAAAACTTTGGAATAAATTTAAGTATTTATCTAGATCACGTCAAACAATGGTTTTGATTGTGTGCGAATTCTAGGTTAATACCTTACAATTCTCCCAAAGAGTTAAAATAACGAGAGCTAACTACTATTACTCTGATGCATCATCTGGACTAAGTTTGATGCTGTGATACCACGTCTAAGTTACGACTCTTGAAACTTATTTAAGACTTTGAAACTTATGGACTTGCATTTAATCTCGATATTAGTATAAATATAGGCTAAAAGGTGGAGTTACGAGAGAAGATAAACGTTTAGAGCCTTAGAGAAAACAAGCTCATACTGTATGAAGCCCCTTTCAAGTAGAGGAAACTGGGATTTGCTAATTGATTAAACGAATTTAGCTAGGTTCTTACAAAAGCTTTTTTGGTCTTTCTTTTCTTCTCAAAGAGGGAGATACTTTGAATTGTCGTAGGCTGGGCTTATTAAACACACGGCATTAAGCTATTGATACCCTCTCCAACTGATAGTTATTGCTGGTGCTTTGCAAATTTCTTGTCACAGTACATCCATGGCAGCCCATAGAGCTTTAGTGAATCAAAGTTTGCGTGCGTGAAAAGTGTTTTGTACCGACCAGCGTCAATGCGTCTTATGGTACGTCCGTGCATTGTTTATTTGTCTATATATTCATTGCGCCTTTTATGTTAATACCTTTTCCACGTAGAGAAACACGCAAAACCACAAACAGCCAGAACACCAGTATCTAGTACGACCTTTGGACTGTACTTGCTAGTTTATTGATACATACCCCTATACACAGCAAGGTAATCTCCTGTTATTGATCACCAGTTTTCTCTTCATGAGCAGAGCTAAGCATATTCTCATAGGGGCTTGGAATTCTTGAAAGAATGGCGCCTTCACAACCAGTCGTTTTGCGGAGAACCTATGCTGAAGTTGTCAAGACACAATCAGCGTGCCATTTTTTGACCCGGCTTCACCGAGGCAAGTAGAGATGACTCAAGCCTTTCAAATCACTGTTATTGACTTGCCTGTGTAGAGCTCCGTGACGAAGTGTACCGAATTCTTTTTCGACGCTCGTTTGCAATTGCACCCTATTCATCTTACGTCTACAGCGACACTGATGATCTACCAAAAAAACATGCGCATGCAGGATATGTGTTTGATCCGTATCAGCGCTACCCAGGCAATTGGGAAGACTACGAAGGTCTCGAAAATGATGAAGGGCTCGCCGCTGGCCTCGCTTTGCTTCTTTGCTGTCGCCAAATCAGCGGGGAAGCGCGAGAGTTACTTTACAAGGAGAACACTTTTGCTTTTGAATGTTATGGCACGGTTGAGACGATGAAGAAAGCCGCTCACCTTATTCCTGGTCAATCAAGTAAGAAAGGAGACTCTGCAAGCAATCACCGCCGAACAATCCAGAATATTTCTCGCATTTTCAATCAAGAAGCTTACCAACAAGACTTCCTTTTTGAAAATCCCATGGCGCGCTTCTTTAGGAATATTGGACCGTCCAACGCCGCTGCCCTTACAAAGATTCGACTAGATGGACAATTCAAGACGATTTTGCGACTTCCTGACGGTCAAATTAACGAGGAGTCTAAGGGAGATGTTGGTTTCGGGAGAATACTGAAAATTCTTACAGTTATCCTCAAGCATGCATGTCCCCAGCTTCGCTGTTTAACCATAAACAGTGAACACGATTTCGATAATTGGAAGAGTTTGGATAGTTTTGGAAAGCGCAGATGGGAATGGAAGGAGGTCAAAAGCGGTATGTCGGATGAAGACAGACTTGACGAAATGGTCGCAATGGTTGCGAAGGGGATTCCCTCACTCACTCGGATCCAATTTTGGCCCCTGGATTCCGACATTGAGGCTGCTACAAATGAAGACACAGCGACCCCTCAACCTATCTGGGGGAAAGCTACACGGTGGAATAAGTTTGTCGAAAATCGAAAACCGGAAACCAACAAAAGTTCCGTAATCTTCCTTGTGGAGATGAGCCGGCATTTGCAAACGAGACAAGGGAATGGTCGCGGGACTCATAACACCTGTCGAGGACGGAGAACTCACTCTTGTCGTGGACGTATTACTGGGAGGGGTAGAGGCAGAGGAAGATGAAGAGATAGCTAGTTATACTGCCAGACAAGACCTAGAAAGGACCTAGAAATGCATTATTCTGCGGGAAAACTGCTTCTAGGGGTTTTATTTCACCAAGCTAAAGGACTCAGTCACTCAACAAATTGGTCGAGGATAATTGACTACCATACATGACACTAGAGCCTAAACACCCTGCATACGTGACGTCCCCATCTCTTATCTGCACCCAACAATTTTCAGTCTTCCTACTTCATGTAACAATGTCTTTGTGAAAAATATATCCATCTATTCTTTGGTTTCTCCAAAGCGTCGCCCAACGGCACGCTCGGATATCAACACCATACGAACTTGAAAGATCTTCGAGCTTCAGCTGAGAAAAGTGAACTCTGCAACTTAATTTCTGCACAAGCAGATCTCTTTATTGTTGAACATGGAGCTTTAGACATTGTTCTCCAGTACCCCATTTCAATTCTTATAGGCCTTATCAATTATAAGTGACAAGTCTATGACAACCGAAGTCTATATTGTGAGACATGGTGCCGGATAACAGCATTTTGAGCCTCTTTTTTAATTTCACATCCACTTGAGCTGGTTGTAGACGTTTATTACAAGTGTATTTTTGTTTGCCACGTTTATCCACCCGAGGACGACGATTTGATGTTGTGCTGTGGAAAATGCTTTGCATTTATCCTATCTGTACCCACCCGGCATTTTGGTCCCAATTTGGAAATCAGGTCAGTCAAAAGAAGCTTTATTGGCCGAACAAGACCCATCGTCTTTCGTTATTGTTGTTGTTTTCATCATCATCATCAACGATATCTTCTTCTCCCTTATCAACTTGTTCTTCGTCTTCTTCCTCCAAATTTTCGCCGCCTTCTTTTCGCGCAACAAAAGCACGATATTGATCATCATCAGAATCTTCCTCCTCCCAAAGCTCCCAAAGCTTGTTGCATACGGGATTAGGTCCCCACGGAGCCTGGTGCGTCATCAAACTATCGATGCAATCTGGCGACGGCTTCGGGCGGTTCGCGACGAGTGTTGTGAAGTCTACTCCTTCTTGTCCCCAACCAAGCCAACCCTCCTTCTTATTCGTATCATTGATGTACTCGGGGTCGGTTTCTGGCTCAAAATCGGTTTGCAAAACCAGTTTCCTTAGACCTGGCATAAGCGAGCAAACATTCGCAAGATTGTGCTTGATGCACTCTTGACGCTCCTCTTCGCTGAACTCATCGAAACCAAGGTGTTCGAAATGCTTCTTCTGATCCCATCCTCTCATGATCAGGGTCAAGCTTTCGATATTGGGGCAAGCCTTGGCCAGAATTGGTATGGTAATCACTAATTCGATGCTGCTAGATACAAAGTCGTGATCTGGCAAAGAGTTATTAGCATATATCAATATCAAACCAACACCAGAAGAGAACTGAAGTGGCCGGCGGTGGATATTCAAAGTGGGGGTGGTACATACACAGGCGCTCGTACCTGCCTTTTGGCACTCATTGTTCTAAATTCATAGGATATTTCAAGTAAATTATCCTAAGCAATTAGGAAAATTTAGGAGTATCAACCTATGTGTTGTAGATCAACTCAGTTCCAAATCATAACCAAAAAACGCTTTTGATGCCCACCCCGAGAGTGGATAATAGATTGGAACCAAATCTTACCTTCACGTGCGAGCCAGCAAGGGCAATCTTTGCGCACATAGAGCCCACCGTCCGGGGGGTCGTAGCCACAAAGTGGAAAGCGTACCATGAGCGAAACATTGGTGATCAAGGCAGCCAGCTCTCGGCCAACCATCTTCAAGAAGCTCAAAGTTGGACTTTCTCTCTCGAAGACGGAATGTTCGTGTTGCGTGCAATTGCCATTTTCGTTCCTACAGAACACAACATCTGTTGCATATATCGCACTCTGAACCATGTTGCCACTTTGCGTCTCCGAGGGGAGGGCGGGGAATAGGCTCGTAGCCAACTTTGGCAGATCGTAGAGCTCCGTAGGCCAGAAAACAATGTTGTTGCATCCGTACAGAATTGGTGTAATTTCGTTGTAGACTTGACGACATGCTGCAAGAAGTCAGTATTATTCTTTTACCATGTCTGAGACTCCCTCAGACAACCCGACAGAAGCAGAAAAACTCGGAGAACACCACTGGTACACTTACTTCGAAGAAGAGCAAGAGAGGTGTGCTTTGATTTGAAAAGACTTCTGTACTCTCTGTGTTTGACAACATGCTGCGCATTAGACGGGTCGAGTTCAAAATAATGGCGATAGACCGAAATACGAATTTCTGTCTTGTCAGATTTGTTTTCGAAGGAGACTCTAAGAGAGATTGGTTTGCCTCCGAGCACACCCACTTTCGCAAGTAGTGTGCGGAAAGGACTAGGACAACTACATCTATTGTTCGAGGAGGCTTAGAGGAATGTGGAATTGGAGTTCCCCGTTCTCCTAGATGCTCTCTCGCACAAAGCTTTAAACTGTCCGAGACTCATTAAGACAATAGATGGAGAGGGTGTATACAGAGTAGAGCTCAGACTTTTTACGTACCAACACTGAAATTCTCACGAAACTTGGAAGTACTCTGCTTTGGGGGCGGGACGCAGCAAATGCATGGGCATTCCGCCTTGTCCTCTGCGGGCTCATTCCACTTGTCCTCAATCTCTTTTCTCTCCCACCCGTCGACGCGTTTTCCGTATTTCTGTTCCATCAAATCACTTACACTTGGTCAAGAAGATGCACAAGGGTGTTCTACGGACCTTGATTTCTCTCTGTTCTGCAATCTCAAGCGCCACCCAGTTACTGAGGTTGTCGTGTTCGGCTTGGGGATGATGGACAATACCCCAAAAATAAAGTGCAGCTTCTTCGGGTGGCAACAAGTATTCGCCGAGCGGTCCGCTCCAGAGATACTCTCGGCCAGAAACTATCATCATCTCGATTTCCGTTTGCGTAATGAGTGTGGGCGGAGTGGTTGGGAGGTAGTAGGCTTCGCCATACTCCCCTGCCAAGCGATACGGCAGGAATATGACGCCTATGTCAGAAGCTGAATCTGAACGCGAGTGGTTGAATTCAAAGTCTTCTTCCGTCAATTTGGTGAGGTATTCCTCCTTCGTGTTTGCTTTCAAGTCTTGCATGTTGATTTTCGTGATTCAAGTGTCGTTGTTTGTTCATGCGACTTCCAGTCGAGTAGCGGGGACTTGACGGAGATCAGTGCCTGCTCGCGGTGTCGGCTCAAGCCTGAAAGCCTCGCCTGCCTTATAAAACATGCACTTCTTCATCGAATCCCTGACCATTTCTAGAATTCACTTCCGAATACTCAACTCAAACCAACATGATTGATAAAATTTATTGTTTTGCCATCAAGTAGACACTCTCTGCAGCTACGTTGTACGTAAATAATCGTTGGAAGCTTTCCAGAGCCCAACCTGGAGACAGAAATACATCATGCAAGTCATGAGAAGAAGATAGTTATGAATTGAAGAGAGTTCCTTTGTTTCAAATCCAATTCTCACTCTTTGAAGGGTTGTTTTAATGGAAATTAATCACGTGAATTATATACCCCTTTCCAGGTTCCTTCTCTAATATGAATTCGCTTAGTAAGTGACCTAAAGTAACCCTAACTAGTATTGAACTTTTGTTAACTAGGTAAGAATTATAGTTTATAGTAATATTAGAAATAATATAAAGACTTATATTACTTAGATAATAAAGCTTTAAGAGATTATAAGAATATAGAGAGAAGCTTTCGATTTTCTAAGCTTCTTAAGTATAAGCCTATATAGAGTAATACTATAGAGCTTATATAGCTTCCTAGCTTAAGAATAAAATAATCTTTAGTTATAATCATAATATAGTATATTTTATCTAAAGAATAATATTATATAATAGAGAGAATATCGGTTCTAGCGACGCCTTTTAGATCTTATAATTCTATTTTATCTAGTATATCTTAGTCTCGACATAGAAATTAAATCTAACGAAAATAGAAAGTTATTATATAGTAAGAATACTTCTATATACTATTATTTACGCTTAAAACATATTATTAGAGACATTCTCTAATATACTTATTCTCTCTCTTCTTAACTATCTTAAACCTCTTTCCGCGTTTAAGCCTAAACTAAGTTATAGATATAATACTTTTCTTCGTATACTATAAATATAACACTCTCTACTTCTCTTAAAGCTCTTTTTCTTTTTAAGAGAGCTCTCTTTCCTTAACCCCGTTTTCTCTAACTTCTTAGTCTTTAACTCTACTAATCTCCGTAGCTAAATTACTTCTAGTACGAATATACGAAAATAATAAAGTATCTCTTTAATCCCTCTTTAGCGACGCTAAGCAGCTCTAGAGTAATCCTAGCTATAGTTTATCCTAGAAATAGCGTTAAAAAGAACGTCTACTCTACTTAAAATTAAATAAATCTTCTCTAGTATTAGATATAGTTTACTAAGAACTACTACTAAGATAAGGACTTTATTAAAGCTATTTATAAAAAGCCTTAGATATAGAGACCTAAAGTCTCGCGCAAAATTACTATACTTGAGACTATAGCTAGTGAAATATACTTTTAAAGAGACGTTCTTTAAAAGTATAATATTTAAACGACTAGTAAACTTGAAATAGTTTAGAAGCGAGCTACTTAAGCGTAAAGCGGTTTCTTAATAGACTATGCGATTCTCTAGTGCTATTTTACAAAATATATATTTAATTAGAGCTAATATATTAGTCTAATATAGCTGTTGAAGACTCTATTACTACGAGCGAGGATTATCTAAGAGAAGCGTAAGTAGAATATATCTCTCGCTCTTATCTACGAATTTAGTAGCTAGCTAGAATATATTATTTCTACTACCGAGAATAGAAAGCATAATCGCTCTAATTTGCTTATATACCTAAGAGAGACTAAATAGATCTACTAGATTATAATTATTATTATAAGAGAGAATATTAATTTCTTAGAATATAAGATTAATAAGGAGATTATTACGACTATAATTAGTAAAGAGATATATTATACTCTTAGGTATTAGATAAAGTATAACGATCTTAGTAAGGATTTCTATTTAGTAAGGATTTTAGCTTATAAGTTAAAAAAATATTAAAAATTTAGGAATTAGTTTATAAACCTATAGATAGATTAAGAAGATAGTATCTAGTTAGTAGATTACTATATATAGTAATAGCTAACTAAGAGACGTTATATCTACGAAGTTCTACTTTTACCTAGTTTATTTATTAGTAGAGTATATACGAACTAGTAAGTTTTCTCGGTGCTTATCTAATCTAATCTCTCTTATATATAATCTAAGGTAATAACTTATCGTAAAAAGTTAGTAATAATTAGTAAAAATCGTTACTTAATATTACTATAAACGTTCTAAGAATACCTAAACAAGCTAGCGAGAATTTAGAAATATATAATCTTAAGATTATAAGAGTATTAAACACTTTTAATTCTATTACTATAAGCGAATTAAAGCCTAGATAGACCTCTTAAGCAAGAGTAGCTTAGAAAATAATAAAATAGCTTTTATTCTATATAGTAGAGATTTTACGAATTAGAATATATAGTATATAGTTAATACTACTTATATAATAATTAATTATAAGAGATAATATATTTATAATTCTCTTTTTTAGAAAATAAGAGTATTAGATATAGTTTTTATAAAGAATTTTTACTTTAATAGTTCTAAGTTATATAGCTTAACTAAGTTACGGGATTAATAATTAGAAGACGATAGTTTCTTTGATAAAAATAAGAAAAAATCAGTTTTTAAATATATTTAAAACACTATAGCTTTTTCACTAAAACTTTATTTTCAAGTAACCTCTCTTATAGATTAGAGCTATTTCTAAGAAGATATAGACTTAAAAGCTATAGTTATAAAATACGAATTTCTATTTTTAATATTATATAGCTTAATAAAGAAGACTTAGAAAGTATCTCTATAAGTTCTAAAGATAGAAAACTAGTTTAATTAGACTATTATAACTATTAAGACAACTGTATTAAGAGTAAATAAACTTTAAAAGCTTTACTAAATATCGAATATAGAGGAAAAGACTTAGAGTAATAGTTTTTCTTAGCTAGATACTTAGAAAAAATAGTATAATTAATAATTCAGAGCTTTTCTAATCTTAATTAAGTCTAATACTCTATATAATATAACTTTAGTAAAGCTCTTATAGTAAACCTCGAGGTATAAAATTATATTTCTTTATTACTATAGAAGTATAATAATTCTATTATTAGAAAATACTAAAAATAGTTTATTAACTTAAGCCTTTTTAATAGAAACGTAAAAATTAAGTAATTTCTAAAATATAAACTCGAATTTTTATAAAATTATTAATAAATTACTATAAATAGCGCTCTATATACTATAGAACTTAATAATTAGCTAAGGACTCTAATCTAATAACTCTTAGTAATAGCGGAATAGTCTATATCTCTTCTAATAAGCTTTATTAAAAGAGTATAGAAAGAAAAGAGTAGAATCTAGAGTTTATAAAAACTAGAGAATAATAACGTAAATTAAAAACAGCTATTTATAAGATAACCTAGCCTACTTTACTTAAGTCTCTTAATATTAATTAATATTCTAAGATATAAATAACTTCGATATAAAGAGTAAGGCTATCTTAGACTAATCGCTCTCTTTATTATAGCCGACCTAGCTTATATTAATTAGTACTCTACTTTATATTATAAAAGAATAGAGAAGTAGGTTTTATTTATAGAAATAGATATAGATAATTAGAGTTATATAGAAGAACGAGACTATCTCTCTAGAGTTGTTAATAGACTCTACTATACGACTAATCTATATAGATTCTCTTCTTTAAGAAGAAGAACCTAATAATAGTAGAATATTAATACTTTATTCCTTTTTTAACCTATACTTAACACGCTTTTAATAGTAACTTTCGAAGAAATAGAACTTATTATTAAGAATAGTTATAGCTACTTTAATATAATAAACTAGTAAATTATAGATTTTCACTATAAAGTTAGTAATCTAAGTATCTCTCTCGTCTTTAATACGAATAATACTAACTTCGTTAGTTAGTATAGAGATTTTAAAGCCTAGGAAAGTAATATACTCTTCTCGAGTATATCTTCTTTACTTAGATTATATATACTAGGCTAATCTAATTACTAGTATTATCTAAGAAGAGTTAGAAGAATAAGAAACTCTAACTCTCTATTCTTCTAAATATTCTTATATAATCTTCTAAGTTATTACTAGATCTTAAGATAATAAAGAGATAAAGTGTATTTAGCTAAGATTAGAACTCTTATAGATTTAATAAAATAAACGAGTAATACGCTAATAAGATAATAGGCTTTTACGAGATTAAAAGCTTAAAAGTTAAAAGAGAAGAAGATATTACTACTACTAGTATTAGAGACCTTCTGTTTTCTTAATTTACTAATTAGTTTAAGATTCTTCTCTAGAATATTTATTCTATCTTTCTAATAATAAAAAAAGAAATTTAAAGCTTTATTTATAAATTATACCTCGTCTTAGATCTATTCGATTCTTAATACTTTATAAAGTATATATCTTATAATAGCTATATTATACTAAAAGCTAGAGTCTTCGATTTCTTATTTACGTCTAAGTAGATTTTTACTAAGGCTCTACTAATTATATATAGAAAGAATAATAATATCTTCTATTCTTTAGTAAGATATAATCTATCTAATAATCTACTAATAAACCTCTTCTCTATACTACTAGTAGAAACAACGCTAGATAGATTTACTATTTAATAAGTCGATAAAGCGAGAGAAATAATATTTTATAAGAATATAAACGCTATCTACGACTATAAGTATATAAACATCGAGACTATATACCTAGTACTTAGCTACTTAAAAAAACTTAGTTATAAATATAAATAGATACTTTTCTTATCTTTAATTTCTCTTTCTAGTTATTATAAGATTAGAACTCTATTCTCTTATAAAGAGAAGTAGCTATTACTCTATAGTATCTAAAATATAAAATAGTCTAGAATAATTTAAGATATTATCTAGAGAGTTTAAGAGAATTAAGAATTAAGTTTCTTACTTCTTATAAGCTTAATTAGATAATAAATATAATTATTCTAAACTATCTTATATAATCTTTTATAGATTTAGATACTAAGAAGTAATAGATAAACCTCTTATCTATTCTAGCTCTCTAAATACTACTAATAAATCGTAGTTCTAATTTAAAGTTTCTATAGTTTCTATATTATAAAGATAATATTTATTCGAGATAACTACTACTAATAATAGTAGATATAACGTATATACTATATAAGAAGAAAACTATGATTTCTTATTCTCTAATCGAGATCTTTTAAGACTACTATCTATTTTAATAGTAGTCTATCTATAATTAATAGAGTTAACGCTTATAAATCGTAGAATAGATTAAATGCTTTTAATAACTAGACTAGATAATTAATTAGACGAGACTATAGTCTAATATAAACTTAATTGTCAAGTATATATCAACTAGAATCTTAAAAATATATACTCTCTTATACCTCGTCTAAAGAAACTAAATTTAGAGACTAAACTTAAGTTACTCGACTACGATATAAAGAGATATAAGAGTTAGAGTTAGAGTAAGAAGAAAAAAGAGTATTTTAAGCGTATTATAGAAAATAGTATAAAAGTTAATCTTACGAAGCTAATTGATTTTAGGTTTATAAAATATAAGAGCGAGTTTATCTTACTTAGACGTAGATAGTATTCTATTCTCTAGAGTAAGAAGTATTATAATATAATACTAAGTAATTATAGTTATTAGAAAGAAATACTACGAAGATATTACTACGATTTATAGGAGCTTACTAATCCCGATAAAGATTTTTTTAGTATAGATTTTATTAATAGCGAGGAGAAGAGTAACTTTTATAAGAATCTTAATAACGAAAATAATAGTAACGAAAATAATAGCAACGAGAATAATAGCGATAAAGACGATAGCGATAAGAGTAATAACGATAAGAAAGAAAGTAGTAATATATAAGAAAATCGAGTATTAATATAAGAAAGCTTAATAGTCTACGTAAATAAAAGTAAGTCTATAGACTACGGTTTCCTAGTAATTCTAGCTATTTAGTAGCTTCGCTAATATTATTAGTCTACTTATATATCTATTAAGCTTTATAATATAAGGAAATTAAAACACTTATATAGCACTACTAGACTATGTCTAAGATACTTAAGTACTACTAAGAAAATTAATATATACTCTTATTTCTATTCTCGTACTTTTCTTTAAATATTATAATAAAAAGCCTCTTTACTATAATAGTATATTATAGCACTCTTCTACTATTCTTCTTCTTTATATCTACTTAGATATACTATATATATAGAATAATACACTTATATTAGATATCTATAACTATTTTATTCCTTATATAAAGTTTTATAGATAAGATTATAAGGTTTATAAATCTTAGCCTCTTCTTACTTTTATCTCTAGTTAGATTAACTATCTTCTAGAATACTAACTATATATAGAAAGTCTAGCTTTAATATAAACTAGGCGATTTATTTCAAATATAGTTCTACTCTATCTAGGTTATTTATTTCTTCTTTCTTTATATATTTCTAGTAATTTTATAAATTTAATTAAAGTCTACTCCTCTTCTTCGTTATATTCTACTTTCTTAATAAACCTAGTCTCTTATTTTTCACGTTCTTAAAGGAGATCTACTCTTAACTTATCTATTAGCTTCTCGTAAAGCTTAATTATAGATACTCTAGTTCTAGTTAATAATCGTGTTCTAAAACCTATATTAAGAAGAGTCTTCTCGAGTAATCGTAGTATAGAGGAATCTAGAGAGTCGAGAAGCTATATTGATTTTAGACTAAGAAGCGTAAGATCTATATTAGATACTTTAGTTGCGAATCTAGATATTATACTTCTAAAGCACTATAGTTATACTAATAGAGGATTAAACTGCTTCTATTAGAGAATTAGTTATTTAAACGATAGTAGAAGAGAAAATAGATTCTCTTATCTATATTAATCTCTCTTATTTCTTTCTAAAGATATAGAAATTAGAATAATTCTAATAATTACTCGACGATTAAAGAGTTAAATAAAATACCTCTAAAGAAGAACTCTCTCTTATTTTTCTTCTTTATTTTTAAGTTTCTAAAGAAGTATAGAAATTTAAAAAACTCTAATAATAACCTAGAAACTATAAAGTATATAAGCAAACTATTTCCTTCTATTTCTATAGTTTAAATTGAATTTTCTTATAATATTAGATTACTCTTTTTAATAAACGATAATATTAAAGTCGTTATTTTATCTCTTAATTTACGATTTCTAACTATTATCTTTATATAATTTCCTATAATCTTATAGAATTTTATCTTCTCTTAGTACTTCTTTTTAAATTTTTCTAAAAAACTAATATATAACTATTTAAAGTTTAAATAAGTTAATAATATATAGTTATTATAAAGACTTTTAAATCTATCTCTTACTCTTCTTAATATAAAGATATTAAATCTAGAAGTAACTCTAAGTCTCTTTAAAGCTTTACTTAAAAGTGTTAAATTATCTACTAGAGAAATATCTCTTTTTAAAAAGTCTTTAATCTATATTTAGATATCTAAGAATAAAAGATTCTAGAATAATAAGAGCTTAGCTATCTAAACTCTTAGAGACTAATAAGATTTTTCTAATATAGACGAGATATAAGATATAATATAAGCTTTAGAAATAGAAATAATAATTTAATTATAAACTAGAGATAAGTATAAATAGACTTTAGAATTTATAACTTATTTAATCTCTAAATTCTTCTTAATCTAAAATTAACTCTTCTTTACTTCTAAGCTCTACTCTAGACTTATTTTACTTAAGAAATACTACTTCTTATAATAGATCGTCACGTAGCTAGAGATTACGTAGACGATACTACTACCTCCTAGTATAGTAGAATAGCGATTCAGCTACTAGTTAATTCTTATGTCTTTTAGCCTACTAGCGTAGTAGTTAAAGCTATTTATTCTACGACTATTATACTTCTAATACTTTCTCTTAATAGTTAACTACTTATCTTAAAACTAAAGATATTTTAAATACTTTTTAACTCTTAAAAAGTAAGATTATAGAAAAGAATAAACCTTTAAATAATAATATATTACTTATATACTAAAAAATCAAAGATATTAGTATATAATAGACTCTTAGTAAATACTAGTTATTATAAAATCTCTTTAATTCAAAAAGCTCTTATCTAAGAAATAACTACTAGACTTACTAGAGCTTACTTTAAGCTTAGATATATATAATAGCTTATTATCTTAAATAGCCGAGTTATCTACTATATATTTAAGACTTTAGCTATTATATATTAACGGTTTAATTTTCTTTATAATTTTACTTTTAGTAGATTATAGAGGTTTTAAAGTACTTTTAGGTTATAAGTAAAGAGTAGATTATTATAATTATTATAAGAGAAGAATATTAGAAATAGAGTTATATATCTAATAATAGTCTAGTATAGTAGAAGAGTTTAAAAGAGAAGTAGAAATTAGTTAGTAGAGACTCTAATTATTATCTAGTAGATATCTACTAATTTATTATACTAAGTCTACTAATTATACGATTTAGTTATCTTATTATATAATCCTCTCTTCTTTTTCTTAGTCTTTAACCTCTATAGCTTATATTATATCTTATATCTTATCTATATTTAAAAAGTCTTATTAGTCTTTCTAGCTTTAGAGAGCTATACTCTTACTTTTATTATTTTATAACTTTTTATTATTCTTAGATATATAAATATAAGTTAGAGACCTTTTAGTTAATACTTAACTATCTTCTTAAATAAGAGACTCTATATTAGAAAGTAGAGCTTAGAAGAGACCTAGAGTCGCTTCTAGTTCTAATATATTAAAATATTAATTAGAAAGAGATAAAGAAGTTGATTTAGAAGTCTTATAATAACTATTATATATTAACTATCTAAATTATATATAGTAGTTCTTATACTAAGAGAGTTATTAGAATTCTTAGAAATACTTAGTATATTCTAATCTCTTAATATATAAGATACGATTTTTACTAGCTATTTATATAGATACTAAACTCTAGTATTACTAGCTATTTAGAAGATCTCTAGAATCTTAGCTATTTAAGAATATTATTATAATAGTTTAAATCTAAGCTAAATTAAATTTAAAATAAAAAGTAATAATAAGCTTATAAGAGATATTATTAAAGCTATTTTTAGTAAAGAAGAGTTTTTCCTTTTTATATAATAGTATAAAATATATACTACTATTAAATAGATATGTAAGAGTATATTTAAAATAGAATAATATATATAAATACTAGGCTCTAATATAGAAGAAAAGGAAAAACTATCTCTCTTTTATACTAAATATAAGTATTTAAATATAGAAGATTAGATACTACTAAGGTCTAATAATAATAATAACTAAGCTCTATCTAATATAGCTAATACTAAATAATAAGAGCTAAAAAGCTAAATATATAATATCTAACTCTTAATCTCTTTTATATATAAATATTAAGTATTAATACTTTTAATATCTTTAGTTATATAAGTATTAGTTATTTATAATCTTAGCTTAGAAGTATTAGTAGTAGCCTAGAGATATTAGTAGTTTCACGAATACTAGTAAGTTAGAATAGAATAGCGTACTATTATACTCTATTCTATTATAAAACGTCAAGTAACTCTCTTCTAAAGATATCTCTCGACTAAATAGTAACTATATACTAAAAAACAAGAAGTTCTAAAGAGATAACTAAGGCTTTTTATATATAGACGAGATATAGATAGTTATATAAGCTTTAGAAGTAAAAGAATAAAAGATAAATAATTAGCTAGCTAAGCTAGAAAAGAGAATAAGCGAAATTTAAAGTAAATAAATCGCTACTCTAAACTCTTCTTAATCTAACTCTTATTTGAACTCTTATTTAAACTAATCTTCGCTTCTAAGCTTTAATTTATATCTCTTTTAGCTATAGACTACTACTACCTTTAATATCTTCTCTTAATAAACTATCTAACTCTATTTAGAAAATATTATAAATACTCTCTAACTATATAAAAATAAAACAACTGAAAAGATTAAATCTTTAGATAATAGTATTTTACTTTTATACTAATAATAGAAGATATTAGTATATAATAGACTCTATATAAATACCGACTACTAGGGTTTACTTCTAATATATAAAGCTCTTATTTAGAGAATAATAACTAGACTAGCTAGAACTTATCTAAAACCTCGGTACTAGTCTAAATTAGACCTTACTTTTTATGATTTTTAAGATATATTTAAACTTTTAGATTATAAGAGAGAGAATACTTAGAATACTTTCGTAGTCTTTTAGATAGATAAAAAAGAAGATTATACTAAAGAAACTTTTACTACTTTTAGAAAACGCTTTTTAAGTATAGCTATACTTAGTAAGATACTAGAGTTAGAATAGTTCTTTTATATATAGAAGAAAATTATATCTTAGCTCTAGAACGTGTCTACTCTAAATAAGAGATACTAGAATTATAACTTTACTAAGATAGTAAATAATCTTTTAGCTTTAGATAAAGAATAATACTAAATAATACCTAGCTCTTTAATTTAAAAGAATACTCTATCTAGTCTAGAACTAAACTATCTACGATTTAATAGTAGATTTTCTATTATTACTACTTCTAAAGTGGAATTAGACGAAGATAAATAAGTACCTTAGTTTAGACCTAAATCGCTAAAGAGAATAAAGTAGTACTTTATTATCTTAGACTTTAGATAATAATTTTAATCTTTAGTAATACTAGCTAAAACTCTACTAACTCTAGTAAGAGTCTTACTTTCCTTTACTTCTAGCTAAGCTAGAGATTCTTTAAATTAGATATAAATTAGACAGAAATACGCTCTCTATAAAACTTAGAAGTAAGCTCTTAGCGAAGTTATTACTATCTTTAATAATACTAACTAAATACTATCTAACTCTACTCTAAACTCTCTCTAATCTATAAGACAGCTTAGATAGATTAGACTTATACTCTTTTAGTAAACGCGGATACTTACTTTTACTATAGAATAACTAGAAGTAAAGTCTCTTTTATAAGTATTTATAAACTAGGTTAATTACGATTCGAAATCTAACTAATATCTTACTAAACACTTTTAATATATAAAGTATTTATAAACTTAGATTAGCTACGATTTAGACTCTAATCTATCTCTCGCTTATAATAAAGTTAAAAATATAATAAATAGAATACTTATACTATCTCGATTTAGCTCTAATAATAATAATACTAAGACTTAGAACGAGTCTTTTTTAAAGAAGAGAGATATAATAGTCTATTATCTAGGCTATCTTAGATAGCTAGAGAGATCTATTATATATAAGGTTTAGCTATAATATATTTAGCTTTTAGCTATATTCTTTTATATTATCTAATTTAAGAAGATTACATATATTTATACGTCTATCTAGACTTTTAGATAGACTTTATAGAGTTCGAGCTTTTATATTAGCTAATATTATATTATTTAGTTTTAGACTACTTATATACAGCTACCTACTCTTCTAGAGTTAGAAAAGGTCTAGTTTAGTCTTTTCTTCTATATTAGAGCCTAGTATTTATATATATTATTCTGCTTTAAACGTACTCTTATATACCTCTTCTATAGTAGTATATACTTCGTATTATTATACTAAGACTTATATACTAAGAGTATATATAACTAATATCTAAGTACTATGACAGTCCTAGTTATATACGTTACTTACGTAACTAGGTTAGCCTAAGGCTTTACCGAGGCTTCGCTTAATATATATAAATAAAGCTAGAGTGTTTATACTTTTTACTTTTCTCTTTAGTTTAGTTTTTTTTAATATTAGGTACTATTTTATAAGTACTCTCTTTATATATTTATAGAAGGCTACTATACTAAAACTAAACTCTCTCTCTTTACTTAGGAAGGCTTTTACTAATATTCTAATAATAATATATATATTTACTTATATTAAATCTACTAAATTTACTATCTTCTTTTATAAAGCCTAATCTATTTATATCAAGTAGTAAGGTCTAACGTTCTTCTATTAGCTATATCGAGTCCTTTAAAAGTAACTTATTAACCTAAGAACTATTCTACTCTACTTTAGAGTTAGTAGAGCTAATCCCTCTTCTCTCTTTTATTAACGTTATATTCTAATCTAGCTTAAGAACTTAACTTAAAAAAATATATATACTAGCTATTACTATACTACTACTACTACCTTCTCCTATTAAAGTAACTACTAGTTCTTTATAGTATAAGATCTCTAAATTACTTCTATCTAACTCTATCTTATAATAAATCCTTAAAATAATAACCTTATTAATAAGTAAAGTTTATAAACTTAAAGTAAATACTTTAAATATAACTAGTACTTCTTATTAATATACCTTTATTTAGCTATAAACTCTTAATATAACTTATTTCTCTTCTATAGTTCTATTATTAAAAAAGATAAGTAGAATAGCTAATCTTTACTAATTTACTATAAAAGACGAATTTACTTATATAACCTAGAAAACTAAAATTATAGTAAAGTTATCTATTAATACTAACTACTTTAAGTCTAAAGAAGTAAGAATAAATTTAATTTACTATTATACTTTTAAAAAAGCTTAAAACTATATTTACCTAAGATATAAGTTTAATACTATTAATTAGTTTAATAGCTATAAAGAGATATTAACTTACCTTTAAAATATTACTATTAGCTCTTACTTATACTAAGAAGCTTATATCTAATATTAAGACCTTATTATATTAAAGATAGAAACTTTCTATAACTTCTATACTAAGTTCTAATAACTTATAAATAAAGCTAAAGTTCTCTTATAAGACTAGATAGAAGACTTATAGAATAAGTTAATCTCTATATTATACTAATCTCTTATTATTACTAAGTTCTAAGCTAAGGAAAATATAAACTCTTTTTATAATCTTATAAGTAATATTAATAGTAACCTTTAAAATCTTACTTTTTAAAAAGTATAAGTAATAAACTTTTCTTCTACCTTAAACCTATATACGTCTACTCTTATACCTACTAGCTCTTCTTCTTTTATAGCCTCTTTTATCTTTCTTAGACGCCTTAACGCCTCTACTATAAATAACTACTTAACTCTAGGACTATTAGATAAGTGCTTTAACTATAGTAAGCCTAGTTATTATATTAAAGATTATCTAAAGCTAAAGATATATAAGGTTAACTTTAAAGAGCTTAAAGAAGAAGATACTAGCTTAGAGTTAAGAAATAAAGAAGCTTAAAAGAAGACTCCTTCTTAGGTAAATATAAGATTAATCTCTTTAAGATTAATCTATAGTTATTAATTAATAGAAAAGCGTTTACTTTACTTAGTATAATAACTATTAATAGATTTAGTATATAAACTACTACTCTTAGTAATCTTAGAGTAAATATCTTTTCTTTTATAAATATATAACTTAGTTATAACCTTATAAAGTTCTATAGTTTAAAGACTAATAGACTTTCTATTCTTATTAAGATTTATAAATATAATAGAGAAATTAAAAATAAAGCTATATATTATCTCTTTTTAAATTATATCTTAGATAGTTATAAATTCTTTAATATACTATTTATCCTCTTAGACTTAGGTTTATATAATATTATTCTTAGTTAGAGGTTCTTTAAGTACTTTTATATTAATATTAATATAACTTATTAGAAACTACTCTAGCTTAATAACTTTAAGCCTTATTTCTCTACTTAATAGCTAACTTCTCTCTCTTAAGACACTATATAACTAAAAGACTCTATACTCTCTTACTAGAATAAAGCTAATACTTATAACTAAGCTATAAAAATAGATAAATAACACTAATAAGGTAAAAGGCTTTTAAAGCTTATAGATTACCTTAAAATTAATATTACAACCTTAGCTAGTTATATTCTAACTATATATAGTAGAGGAGGCTATAAGTTCTTAATATAAGTAAAATACTAGGTTATAAAGAAAGAACTTAAAGATATTATAAAGAAGGTACTTACTTTAGTATACTATTAGAAACTCTTTATCTTAAAAAAGTTAGACTCTATTATTAATATTTTAGCTATTTTAGTTATAGAAATATATTATTACTTACTCTAAAAGGATAGTAAGATATTTACTATAAATATATATAAAATTAATACTATTATAGCTAATTAAGAACTAGATATAGCTTTTAATATTACTCTTCTTAATAAGTATTAAGACTTTAAAGAGATATTTTCTAAGGCTATCTTAGACATCTTCTTATCTTACTAATACTATAACTATAAGATTAATCTTAAAGGTTTAAATACTTTTAAATATTCCTCTTTATATAAGATATTTATAAAAGAGTTATTAGCTATAAAGGAATATATTTTAGAGAATCTCTATAAAGGGTTTATTAAATATAGCTAGTCCTCTTTTACTACTTCTATTCTATTTATAAAGAAAGTAGATAAAAGGCTATATTTCTATATTAACTTCTAAAAACTTAATAATCTTACTTAAAAAGACTACTATCTATTATCTCTAATTAATAAAACGCTTATATATATTAGTTAAGCTTATATTTTTACTAAGCTAGATATCTAGTAAGCCTTCTACTATATATAAATAGATCTAGATACTAAGAAATTAACTACTTTTTATATCTATTATAAAATATATAAGTATAAGGTTCTACTATTTAGTTTAATAAATAGCCTATCTATCTACTAGTATTATATAAATAACGTCTTATTTAACTATCTAAATAACTTTTACTCTACTTACTTAAATAATATCCTTATTTACTTATTAAACGTTCTTAAATATAAAAAGTATATATAAAAAGTCTTTTAATATCTTAAGAATACTAGGTTATAAGTTAATATTAAAAAGTATAAGTTTAATATTAAGAAGATAAAATATCTTAGGTTTATTATTAGTACTAATAGTATTAAAGTAAACTCTAAAAAGGTCTTAATAGTATAGAAATAGTAAGCTCTAAAGATAGTAAAAGACGTTTAGAGTTTTTTTAGTTTCTATAACTTTTATTAAAAGTTTATCTAAAACTATAGTATAATTATAAAGCCCTTAGTATATCTAACGTAGAATAACATGTCTTTTAATTTTAATAAGGAGTACTAGAAAGCGTTTAAAGACTTAAAAGTAGTACTTACCTCTATACTAATCTTCTACTACTACTCTTCTAACCTTTCTACTATAATTAAGATAGACGCTTTAGATAGAATTATTACTAGAGTATTATAATAATAATAAGCTAATAGAGAATAGTACCTTATAGCCTATTTTAGTAAGACTATATCTCTAGCTAAGTATAACTATAAAATATATAATAAAGAGCTACTTACTATTATATACTTACTTATAAAATAGAGACTAGAACTATAAAGTACTTATTTAAAAATCTATATTTATACTAATTATAAGGTACTTAAGTACTTTATAACTACTAAGTAACTTTTACTTATTAAGTAAGGTAGGCTAAAGTCTTAGCTAAGTACTAATTTATTATTATATTCTATTTAGAGTATAAGAATAGTAAGTTAGATACTTTAACTTATAAAGTAAATAAGATACACTTATAGAAGGAACTTAAAAAGTAGTACTAGACCTATATACTTCTAATAAAGGAATAAGTTAATATAGAAGTACTTAAAAACCTAGAGGTTAAAATAAGCTTAATTATACTAGCTCTAGTTAATAATAACTACTTCTAAGAATTATTTATACTTTTAGAACGAATCTACTAAGTAAATAAGGATGTTATAATACTTTAAGCTATATAAGTATAAGCTAAAACTAATACTAATTCCTTATATACCTTAGAAGAAGGCTTTTTACTTTACTAAAACTACTTAGTAGTACTAGATATAGATATACTAAGAATAGACCTAATTTATAAAGCTTATAATTAAATACTTTTAGCTTATCTAAGAAGGGATAAGACCTACTAGATTCTATATTTAAGATATATCTAGTAAAATATAAAAGCTAATATTATAAGATATATATAAAACTATTATAAATATAAAAGAGTAGACGTTCTTTAAGATAAAACACTTAACTATCTATACCTACTCTTAGTACTACTATATATATAGTAATATATAGTTATAGATTTTAAGTTCTTTCTAGTTAATAAGTATAGTTATAATAATATATTTATAGTAATAAACCACTTATCTAAGTAGTCTATTTTAATACTCTATTATAAGAATATTACTTCTAAATAAATAGTAAGGTTATATATTAAACACGTTCTATAATACTATAAGATTCTAAAAAGTATAATATTAGATAGAGGCTCTTACTTTATTACTATATTTTAGAGAGAGTTTACTTAAATCCTAGATATTTAGCTTTAACTCTTAACTATAAACTATACTTAAATAGATAGCTAGACTAAGATTATAAATTAATACCTTAATTAGTATTTATAGCTATATATTAACTATTATTATACTAATTAGTCTAAGATCCTTCTAATAATAGACTATATATAGTTAGTACTACCTTATAGTACTATTAGAATATTACCTTTTAAGTTATAAAAAAGATATATACTAAGAACCTTATTTAACTAGCAAATACTAGAACTAGCTAATATAAAAGAATAGAAGATAATCTAGAAGGTCTTAGATATTAGCTAAGTAAATATATTAAAAGCTTAATAAAAGAAGGAATAAGACGTAAATAAATATAGATAAGATATTAATTTTAAAGTAGGAGATATAGTCTTTATTATAATAAAGGACTAGGTAACTTAACAACTAAGCTAAAAGCTAGACTACTAGATAGCTAGCCCTTTTAAGATCTTTAAAGAAGTAGGTTCTACTTTCTAATTATAACTACTAGCTTCTATTAAAGTTTACCTTATCTTTACTTCTCAGAAGTTATATAAAGCTATAGATAATCTCTTACTAAGATAGATAGTTATACTACTTCTACTAATTATTATAAATAAAGAAGAGGAATAGAAGGTTAAAGAAATACTAGCTAGTAAGAAGAGATAGTAGTCTCTCTATTACTAAATTAAGTAGAAAAGCTATAATAAAAACCTTAATTAGTATCTAGCTTAATAACTAATATATATACTATAACTAGTAGAGAGGTTTTATTTAGAGAAGCTAAAAATAGCTAGTTCCTTAAAAGCTCTTCTACTATAGAAAGCAGTATATAAGGCTAAGAGAGAGGATTATAACGAGCTAGAGCTTAATACTCCTATATTAATAGAGGATAAAGCTACTTAGTTATAAGAGGCTCTTTTAAAGAGAGAGTAGTATAATAGTCCTAGTTATATACGTTACTTATATAACTAGGTTAGCCTAAGACTTTACTAAGGCTTTGCTTAATATATATAAATAAAGCTAGAGTATCTATACTCTTCGCTTTTCTCTTTAGTTTAGTTTTCCTTAATATTAGGTACTATTCTATAAGCACTCTCTTTGTGTATTTATAGAGAGCTATTATAAGTACTAAAAATAGTAATATCTAATATTTATATATAAAAGATATTAAGGTTTAAATATTATATATTTAGCTTTTAGCTATTATTATTTTAAGATTATCTATATTAGAGAGGTCTTAGTTATTCTTATTATTAGACTTTTATATTATCTAATCTTCTATATATAAATACTTCTATTTAGTATAGAATAGAGATAGTTTATTCTTTTCTTCTATATTAGAGCCTAGTATCTATATATATTATTCTATTAAACGCACTTCTATATACCTTACTAGAGAGTATCCGAACTCGTAAGCTAGTATAATTAAGCGAGTAATATGAAAAATAGTACTATTTTCTATCTAATTTAATAAATATCTACTATAAATCGCTCTTAATTAGCTTCCTACTACTCTTATATACTCTCTCGTATCTACTAGGTATCTTAGAGATCCTTTTATATATCTCCTTTATAGTAATCTTACTCTATTTATCTTAAACTATCTCTTTAAACTCTATAAGAGTTCTCTAAGTACGCTAATATACTCTTTACTTTAAGATATTCTAATAAGCTTCTATAGAGTTTAGATTAGAGGACTATATAGAGTGAACTAAGGTTTTAATATTATATCGGTTCCTAAGTTCTTATATAAGCCTCTTCTTTTTTAACCTATAACTTAGATCTCTATTCTCTTATAATTACTACTTATCTATATATTCTAGTATCTCTCTTCTTATCTTCTTAATTACTTTAATATAGATAGATAGAAGACGTTTAGTATAGTACGCCTAAGTTATAGTATTACTCTTAGGCTTATTTTCTTACTCGTAAGTAAGAGAGGTATCCTAGACTTTTATACGCTCTTAGAACTATATATCTAACTTAGTTTTTCGTCTTCTAGGCTTTATAGAGCGCTTCGGTTTCTCTATCTCGTCTTCCTTATCGTTATAGAACTTAAGCGTCTTGTATTTATAGAACTAGTTATAGTACTCTATAACATATACACGAACCCTCTTCTTCTTACCTCTCTCTTATATATCTTCTAGATTAGTTCTCGTTCCTTCTTTATAAAGAATATAGCTTTAAGCTTATAAAGTAGGATTAATAGACGCTTTATTTATAAAGAAGATAAAGTACTATAAACTATCTATCTTTTCGCTCTTATATAAACTACTATACTCTATTCGTTCTCTCTTGTTTTTTAGCGAAATAACCTTCTTAATAAAGGCTTACTTAAAGTACTAAGCTTCTTAAGTATACTAGATAAGCTTCTTATAAAGTTAGCGTTTCTAAATAAGTAGGTTATAGTAATCTATCTAAGCCTTATAAAGCTAATCTCGAACCGGGTTATATATTAGCGAAATAAGTATTTCGTAGGTCTCTTTAGTAATCTTTAAGTACTTACTAGTATACTATAATATCTTCTAGTATCTCCTCTTAGTAGGAGAGCTAAGTTAGCTATACTCTTTAGTCTATTATTTACCTATTATAAGAGAGAGTACTACGTAGTACGAAATAGAGGTAACGGTTTTAGTAGCTTAGTTCTCCTTTAGTTCTTTAAAGAATTCGATTTTAGTAAGTATATTATAATTACTAGGTCTTAAAAGACTAGAAGAAGGAGTAGTAGGCTCTTAGAACCTTATAAAGAGAGTGTTTTTATTTATAGTAGTAAAAGAGATAAATTATTAAAGGTGTTAATATTAGTATACGAGCCGGCTCACGAGTTCGGACACTCTCTGATGCCTCTTCTACTATAGTATATATTTCGTACTATTATAATAATAATATAATATATATATATATATATAATAATAATATCTTTTTACTACTATAAGGTACTAGCGCTAAAACCCCGATATTTAAGCGATTATTATTACTTTTTTAACGATATTTATTATATTAGATAAGAATTTATAATTTTCATTATATAATATATATCGCGATAATCTAATAAATATCATATCGCCGCCTAAGTCTAGATACACCCGTCCTCTAAAAAACGCCAGCTAGCCATCCTGTAGATAGAACAAGTGGTAGTAATTAGGCCTCACCGTAGAACTTGACGCAAATATTGTGAAAACTACTCATAAGCTGGATAATAACTACTACTTAATATCTTCTGTTTCTACCTATATATTTGTTTCGTTTTTGCAATTTTTCCACACTTTGTGTTACTCGCTGCTACAAAGGTTTGTATTTTAATTACTACCACTTATTCTGTCTACAGGGTGCTAGCCCCTACCCTGGGTGTATCTTCCCGCTCCAAGTAACTCCTCCAATTTATTCCAAACGCCAAAAATCATCATTCATGAAATCCATCGCCCAAAAATCGTCCAACTAGACTAGACACCGATAACGAGCTCCCTACCACCAATTATTAACACCACCCAAACCCATCTGCATATCCGGGCCGCCAGTCTGGGTCCCCATCTGAAAATCCCTAACAAGATCATCCCAACCCTCCCAATTGGGTGCCCCATCCATGCCTTGCATATCAAGGTCCAGCAACGCATTATCATCCATCAACCAAGGTTGTCCACCTTGTTGCATCTGCTGCTGCTGAAGTTGTTGCTGAATATGTTCCGGACCCAGCATTCCCATCCCAACAATCTGGGGCGGCATCGCCTGCTGTTGTGCTTGCTGCTCTAGATGATGTTGTTGATACGCGGGATTTGTTTCCGGCTGCGATTCCTGCTTTATAGCGTCTACGTTGCCTCTCTCAATAGGAGCAAAACTAGGCAACGGATCTCCGTATTTCGTAGGTTGAGGACGCATGTGTTTGCGTGGTATTCCAAGAGTGAGTTGTTCGCCGCTGATGGCGGCCTGTGCCATATTCTCCTCCCTCTTCCGTCTAGCCTTACTCATTAAGTTCTTCAAAGGGTTCCAAAGCATCCCACCTCCACTTTTGCCCTGGCTAATGGCTGAATCCCAGTCTCCAAATACGCCATCTAGGGCGCGCCAGGCACGCTCGCCGATTGCGGAGTTGGGTCTGATAGCTAGTTCACCGAGGAGATAGGCGATGGCGTGCCATTGGATGTAGGTTGCGAAGAGCCAGCCCCATTGCTTGGTGGCGCTTTCTGCTTGGAGGACTTGGGAGAATTCTAGGATCTCAATGCTGGACATGAAGAGGCGGTCGCGGGTGTCTTGTGAGAGATTGCTCACTTTGCCTGGTTGTGTTAGGGGATGGTAGAGGATTAGCGTGATCTATATTGATTGATTGGTCAGTTGTGGGTTCTTCAAATAGGGGTCAAGTAAAGCAAGACCATCCTGGGAAGAATCGTGTCATAGGGGTACACATTGAAAACTGACCTTAGCCATAATAAGCCTCGCAACAGTAGCAGCAACCCAGTAAAGCGGACCCGCATCCTCACAATACTGTAAATACGTCTCCTCAAGATGCTTCGCACAATCTTGAACCATCTTCTCCTTGTCTTCGAAAGTAAGTACTTGTAGTCTTGTTCTACAAGGCGTGAGTCCAGGTGGAACGTATGATATCTTGCGGGAAAGACTGCAAATCTCGTAACGAATGAGACAAAAGGTCATTTCTGAAACTCCTGGCCGACGATTAGGCATCTCGGTGGCATTGGGGTCAAGATCCTCGTCATTACACGAGGTAGGGAATTCAGTGTCGAAAGTATGGTCGAGGATGCTGGGGTCTGATCCATGATCTTCTGAGGCGCGGACATCGAGTGTACAAACTTGCCCTGGAGTTTGGCGTTAGCTTTTGAGAATTGGGGGGGGGGGAGTCATGAGTAGAAATCCCGTGGATTCCAATTTTAGATAACGGGAAATAAGGAAGGGGACGAAGAAGCAGAGAAGTAGAATCAGATCAACTTACACCATAATCGACGCCTCATCTCAGTATCAAATGGCGGAAGACCAAATTTCGCTCCATCTCGATGTAGACCAAGAGATTGAGCAATCCGAATAGCAAGACCTGTCATGGTCCATACGAATTTCGTGTCGTCATGTCGACGAACGCAGACCAAGAACAGAATGAAAGCTTGAACAGTCACAATTTCATTGGTATTCAGAAGACCAGCTCTAGCCAATGCCTGCTCCGTACCAAATCGGTACTGCTTGAGTAGCGTTGCTTTTGAAATGCCAATGTTGGATTGTACTTGCTCCGCGTTCATTGATGTGATTGTCGCAAAGTAGATTGAGAACATCAAGGCCTCGGTGCTTTTGCTTAGGTTGTCCAAATTATTCTGAACTTCTTTGATGGTTTTGGTCATGGTTGGAGCATGTAGTATTTTCACTAAAGGATGGACGTTTTCCAGGAAAGTTTGCCAGTAGAAGGGTATTTGAGATGGTAGCGGATGAAGACTTTGGAGGTCTACATCATTACTGCTGTATCCCATGAGGAAAGCTTGGTGTTTGCTATCTGTGGTAACATCGTGGGGTACGATGGGGGCATCAGAATCAGAATCGAGTTCTTGGTCTTGGAGCATTTCTCGTATCTCGTCCACCTCGTCTGTAATCTGACTCCAAAAGGGATGGGAAACATAGCGGCTCTTTCCATCATCGAACACCATTCGGCCGATCCCTCCCTGTCTATCGTCTTTGCCCCAGGCGGTCTTAGGTGGTCCTTCTCCGATCTTGAAAGCTTTTGTCACCCATTCCTTTTTAGAACGTGTCCCTTCATCTATTCCCACCACTCTCAGCTTATATGGTTTGGAGGTTGAGTCCGTATTTGAAGATGATTCGCCTTCTCGGTGTGTAGAGGAGTTGTCGCTGTTGGGCGAGTGTTTGACTGCCTCCACTTCGACCTGTCCTGAGAGTTCCTCAACCACACCCTCCAACCTTCTCAACCTCTTCAGTAATTCTGCCTCCCGCTCACTCGTTTGCTTTCCACCAACTTTTGGGCGTCGCGGGGCTCTTCCAGGAGCGGGGAAAACACAACTTGAACCAGCTTTCACGCAATTTGAGCATGGCTCCTTTTTATCACATTTTACTTTTCTGCCCAAATCAGTCTTGCTGTGCCCCAATCCAGTCAAAACTGCTTACCTGCGACGACAAGTCACACAAGATCTGGCACTGAGGGCATGAGGAGCGGAATGGGAAGCCTTTCTCTGCTCGGGACTGAATCCGTGGCTTGAGGGATCAGGGGGTTGGTCGGCACCTGGTGAGGTGTCTGTTGATGCCGTGGAAAACATGGGAGAGACGGTTGATGGAGTTGTGGCTTGTGCGAAGATGGTTCTGCGGTGTTTGTATGTTGTAATCACTTCCTCCTAAGTGCTCTAAACATTCGGGTAGACAAAGGGTCAAACATGAGAGGGGACTGCGAGAATTACTTGGTGTTGTCGAGGAGAGAATCGGTGAATCGGAGAGTCATTGAAGCCTTGCGCGGGAGGTTTCCACAGTCGGGTCCGGTGCCCTGCAGGAGGTGCCTTGTCCCGTCAGGGTGTCAGTGGAGGTCTGTCAGACAAAGCCGCGGGGTTTTCACGCCGCTCTTAACCCAAAATCCGTGTTGGGTGACCAATCCAAACAAACTCAACTTACCTTTCCTAAACCGGAGATTGAATCTCCGCGTACTTCCTGTCTACTTTAGATCAGGTTTGCAGAGTGAAATAATCGTGAATTGAATTGAGTTGAATTCAGGTTGGTCATCAATTGAGAAGCATGTCAGCGACGGATTTAAGCCGAGCTCATCCTACCCCTGAAACCCATCACATGACTCAGCTACTCTAAGAAAGCTCTGGAAGGTCGGCAGAACGTCATCTACAATGGAAACTCCAGTTGCCTCCATCTTTTAAATACAACCACCACCGCCAACCTCCCTTCGAGTCTGCAAACAACCAAGATGGCACTTACAATGCGACAACCACTACGACTCGGCTCCACCATTGTGGTAGCTGCCTCAAAATCCGCCTTCAAATCTGCGCCTGTACGATCATTTCACTCCAGCAAACCCGCAAAGAACTTCTTTTCATCACGAACCGCCACTCCCGTCAACGCCTGGACAAAAGCTCGCAATGGCTTCCGACAATCGAGAGCATATCAACAACCAGCCGTCTCGCCGACTCCAAGTAACGCGACGTTACTGCAAAAGCTCGCTCTTGGAGGAGCGATGGTTGGAGGAGGATTGGTCGTCACCAACTTGATGTTCAATCGTGAAACCCGAGAGGATGGAGGTATGCCAGCATATGAGCGAGCGTATCTGAACGATACCTTTATGCATACCGGCTTGGGTATCGGTATTATTGGCGTCTCGGCTCGGGCGATGTTTCAATCACCACTTGTATACCGTATGATGGCAACAAATCCTTGGATTGTCATGATTGGAGGTTTGGCAGTTAGTGTCGGTACGATGATGGGAACAAGAGCTACCTCTCCAGACAAGTAAGTTACCCCCAAATCCAGAGAAGCAGGCACTACTCTACCAACACCTACTTGCACCTATTTTACCAAACAATCTATGGCAACCAAGTATTGTTCGAGAAGCAATGGGTGAAATGGAAACTTTTAGTTTTTGGTTCTCCTAAATCCTCTGGATTTTCCTCTGGAACATTATTTGTGATTACATGAGATCTGCTCGAGTAAAGAGCTATGCTCACGTCTTTTACATTTACCCGGACGTTCCGCTAACATTTGAAAGCTATGTACAAAAATACGCTCTTTGGTCCGCCTTCAACGTAACTCAAGGTGTCCTCCTCGCCCCTCTTCTCTTCATGGCACCTCCTGCCATTATGGCGCGTGCCGGGCTTTATACTATGGCAATGATGGGATCAATCTCCTTCGTCGGAGCTACTGCGAAGCAAGAGAAATATCTTTACATTGGTGGACCTCTCATGGCAGGTCTCGCAATCGTCGCCGTCTCCGGATTCGCCCCTCTCGTCCTTCCCGTTACCGCCGTACGAACACTCGCATTTACCGAAAATATCTGGCTTTATGGTGGATTGGCAGTTTTTGGAGGCTTCACTCTCTATGACATCCAAAAGATTCTCGCACACGCCCGAATGGCCGAGCGAGGTTTGATTCCTAAGGATCCTGTCAACGAAAGTATCAGTTTGGAGTTGGATTTCCTGAACATCTTCATCCGAATGGTCCAGATCTTGATGATGCAGCAAAGAAAGAAGTAGAGGGAGGCTGGCTTTTGGGGGAGTGTGCGATACTTTTCTTTGAATACCACCAGCTTGGGTTATTAGGGAGTTAAAGGTATTGGGTCGTGTTTTCTTGCAGAAGTGGATAATCTCCTCTCTCAATTGTAAAGTAACAAAAAAACTCATAAAACAATATCCTCATTTTGGTATCGTTGGTCTTTTAAACTGTGCAATTGAATGCGTCGAGCCGGTCTTCCACCTAAGTCAAGAGTCTGATCGATATTCGTTACTCTAAATAATTCGAGGCATTTGAAAGAGTGCGACATGCAACAAAAGTCGTGTTAAAGCCTTGTTTCACTTCACTTCAAAAAAGAACATTCATCTAACCTCTCCCCGTTATTTCAAATAGTTTGGGACATTTGAAAAATGGCGATGTGCAACAAAAACCATTTTGATATTACTTTTCGCTTCTTAGAATTTTCAAAGTACTCGCTCGTAAAAGCTAGTAGCTACTCCTTATTTATTCACCTTACCTCCCGTTCAAAAGATTCCATACTTTTTTACAACTCAAATTCTAACGATTTGGAATTTTATATGCATATGGAATCAAAGTGGCTGAATGTGGCGGGGTTCAAAACCTCAAGAGCTGATTTGTCATTGACAAACAAGGGTTGAAAGGGCCTCGGAACCCCTCGATGACGCCTTGACGAAGTTGATACGCGCATTGTGGGAGAGCTACGAAATCTACATAAACCTTCCTCGAACCTCGCATCGCCATCTCTCCTTCCGCATAAACACAAGCTCTGAAAACCTCACCACAATCGCACTCACTTCCCACGAACAACACGCATAGCGACACACCAAACACCAAATCCAAAACACCCCGAAAACATTCAAGCTGCCCCTCACACTCACCCCCCGCGCTCTTCTCCTTGCCATCGCAATCTTCCTCCTCGCAATGACAACCACAATGCCAACCTTCCTCTCCCGTCTATTGCGGCCCTTTACCACCAGCACCTCCCTCCGTCTCGCCCCTGACTCCTCCGCCTCAACCCTCCCTGTCGGCGCCCAAAAAGCCACCATAGCAGCTGGTTGTTTCTGGGGCGTCGAACACATGTTTAGACGAGAATTCAAATCCCGCGGTCTCTACGACGCTCGCGTAGGCTACATAGGCGGAAACACATCCTCTCCCTCCTACCGCGCAGTATGTTCCGGTGCAACGGGTCATGCGGAGGCGTTGCAGGTTGTGTATGATCCGGAGAAGGTTAGTTACCGGGAGTTGATTGAGTTCTTTTACAGGATGCATGATCCTACTACTAGTAATCAGCAAGGTCCGGATCGGGGGAGTCAGTATCGGAGTGGGATTTTTTGGCATGATGAGAGTCAGAAGGCGGTGGCGGAGGAGGTGACGAGGAAGGTTAATGAGAAGTGGTGGAAGGGGAAGGTTGTTACTGAGATAATTGAGGCGGGGGAGTGGTGGGATGCTGAGGATTATCATCAGAAGTGAGTTGACCCTTCTTTTTCTGTTTTCGAGCGGTCACTAACACGCGCCAGATATCTTGACAACAACCCAAGTGGCTATGAGTGCCCAAGTCACTTCTTGAGAAGCTTCCCACCTTTGGACTAGATTGGTTATGCAGAACATACATCGGAATCGTGGAAATTCAACTGGCGCAAGAGGATCGTGGAGGGAATCGAAATGGAGGAGTTAATGATAAGATGACAACATACCTAGACAATTTCAACATTTTTCGCGAGAAATCACAAGCTGAAGAAAACAGTGAAAAATGTACCGGAATCACCGAAAATTGAAGGAGTGTAACAATTGGTGGAGCAAAAGAGGGGTGAATATCTTTTCTAACCAAGCACTTTGCAACCCACTTCACCACCCACTTCACCATTTCTCGAGTGTTTACGTCAAGAGCCCTTGAAAATTTGCCTTTTTCTTGTCCACACCCGAGTCTCTATTTAGAAACAACTATATTACAACTTTGTTCTTCGCAGATAAATATGTGTAGGTCTTTGTGGAGCTCTGAGAGTATCGAGTAAGTCAGAATAACATATGAAGAGTGAGTAAGCTATCATATAGCAAGTATGCCATGAGTAAGCAGCTACTCCTCTTTCGAAGAATTCACTTGCCTTCTAATACCTCGTTATCTAGGTACGAATACCGATTTGAAAGACAAGAGTGCTATGAAGTGAATCTTTCTTTTTCCCTCAAAATGTGAAGGTTGGCTTACTTGGAATATAGTAGCTCACTTGAAATATGTCTCTTTTGGCCTTCATACTTTTGCAGATCAGGTGACACCGCGATGTGCAGGTGCCCGTGCTCAGACCATCCCTACGCGTTCAATTTGGTCTTCCTCTTACAGCGCGTCATCCATCTCCTCTCCATATATCCTTTCATTCGAAATTGCATCGCCGCTCCCTTCACTAAACATCTCCTTCGCCATCCGTAATCGTGGCATGCAAACCAACTGCGACCGATATAGAGGCACGAGACAATGACCTCGCCGCATGGCAAGATAATCGAGTTGAGCCAGAAGAAGAAGATGGACCTTCAGGATTCCGTCTCGGAGAACCAGATCTTGCGATCTTCTTGCAGGGACTTCCCACAGTTCAATTCCCTTCCGCCTGAGTTACGTCGGTAGGTTGTCCTCAACCCGAATTAATACTTGGCTAACATGCGAAGGAAAATCTGGTTGTATGCTTGCCTCGAGCCTGTGGTGCACCTTCTTGAATATGGCTGGATGGAGCGCCTTCTTCGTGGTTCTGTCAATCGTTCACGGGGGGCCTCTGCGGTAATCAAGACGTGCAAGGAAGCCAGGGTAACGGCAATTTCCCTTCAACAATTTTATTTTGGGGGCCTCGTTCTTACTGGCAAGATTTCCGGCAAGAACTATATCTCACCCACCACGGACACAATCTGGCTTTACGGCTTTAGGGGAAAATTCGACGGCTGTAGCCACGATTTGGCTCTTGCCGCGTTACCTTATTGGTATTGTGGAAAATGCAAGACTAGATACCGGCGGATCGGTCTACAAGACACTATTTGTGGGGGAGATTGTCATGGAAAGAGGGGTGATTTGGGAGAGTTGGGAGGCCAGGTGCTGCTGAATCGGTTTGCAATCAACGCGGAGCATTGGGTAGAACCTAATTTGGGTTCTGATTACAGAATTCATGACACCTTAGGAACGCTTGCAACCGTATACCTTCATGGCATACAAGAGGTTCTCATAGTAGTGGAAGAGATTGGGGACATGATTCACGAAAACGATCTCGTCTTTACGGCCCCGTCTTGTGAGGAGCGAAGGCAGGAAGCCCTACGGGCAGCAGGTGGCATGTTTGAGGAGATTGGGGTGAAGGGATTGAACTGGGCCGACTCGGAAAATATCCTCAATAAAACAATGGCAGAGTTTCCACAAACTCATACGCTTGTCAGGAAGCAAGCTCTAGATCGTAAGTTTGCACCCAGCTGATACTTCTCAATTGCTGACTATGTATTTAGGGGGAGTAGTGACTCTCGAGGACATTGAGAGGGACATCAAGCAGAGAAACCTTCCCGGCCTGATCGATCTTGCAGGATGGAACATGCCCAGATTCAGATTTGTCGAGGCAAGGAAGGGGAAGGACGTACGGTTCTTGAGTCCGGGCATTGAAATTATATAAAATGTTATGTGGAGGTCCATTGACACTGGTAGCTTGAAATCCTTTGTAGGAATGGTGCGCAGACAGCATGACTTTAGCTACAATCGGAGATTTCCGGGTTTGAGGAGGCCATCAGGTGATGGCGCGGGAGTTGAATGTATCCCCAAACTTGATGATTGCTAGCTTACTCGTGATACTGTTTTAGCCCCCACAAAGAATGTACGACTAAGCCGCAAGTAACCCACACGAGTAAGCCAACCTTCCCATTTGGGGGCCAAAAATAAATTCACAACTATGTCGAAGAAGTCACAGTAGTCCTGTATTTCCAAATCAGTATCACTTTTCCGTCACGCATACTCTGTGATGTGGACAAACTTCTAGGTTTCCCCTTGATGGGGAAGTATCAGTCGAGACAGATTCGAATAATAAACATCTAAGATCGTTCCGTATATCATGTATTCCTGGTATCTACACCCCCATCATCATCAATGCAAACCAAAAAAAAAGCTAATAAAGAGATGTCCCTCCAATAACGCCAATACCCAAAAGCAAAAGCATCCTCCCCTTCTCCTCACTCTCAATGCAACTTTGATGTCCAAAAAGGCGCCCCTTCAAATCGCGCTCTTGCATCACCCCATGCTCGTACTCTTCGTATCCCATACCCTCTCTCATACACTTCCCATAAACCCTCTCCCATCCCCTGATCAAATAACATGTACATTCCCAACCACCAACCCCTGACTCTCAACATGATACCGCCTCCTAACCCCCACCCCCCGACTCCTCCTGAAAAGCCCCTCAACCTCCTCCCCTCCCCGTACCATAACCATACAAATAGGCGTCTGCCGATACAAACCCCCAGGAGTAACTTGTTTCCTATCCAATAGCGGTCTGAAAAGTCCACTGCCAGCACCAATCGGGAACCCTTCTTCTTCCCCAGGATACTCATTATCAATAACAATCACCAACTTCAAACTAGAGGGGGAAAGAGAATAGGAGGGTATATTGGCGAGTTTATCATGAAATGTACAGCCACCTCTCTGGATAACGATTACATCGTGCAGACGGGGTGCGTCGTCAGGGAGTTTAGCAGCGCAAGCTTGGCCTGCGAAGTATATATTCGTCCAAATTAGGGGATCAGAACGCGGGCCTTGCGCTGGGTCTGGGGCATCGGGGACATCTAGGATGGCTGCTGCGCCGAGACCGATGGGTGCTATGGCGGGGAGCTTTATAGAAGTATAAGTTTGCTGAATAGCAGGTTGCGGAAGCAAAGTAGCAGCTGGATCGCGGAGAGCAGATGTTACTTGACGGAGAAGAGAGGAGAACATCCCTTTGTACTCGGAGGCTTTTCCGGAGGTGCTTAAGGAATCTTCTATTGCTATTGAGGGAGCTTCTTCAAAGAGATCTTCGTAGTCTTCGTCGAGATCACCGTCTTCGTAGTATTCTTCCTCGCTCCCGGGGGTGCTTGAAGAGTGGTTGACGGGGTTCTCGTTCTCTAATTGGAGAACTATGTCGAGCATTATTGAGTCTCGTACTCGCTTGAAATTGGGGTCTGTCATATCTCCTATCACTTCTCTAGAGATAAAGACTTGTTCATCTCGTCCTAGTGGCATGTTGGCGATATTCCAAACTCGCCATGAGTCTACGATTGGTCCATCAAGAGCTCTAAATGGAGAGGGCGATTCGTAGATCATTCCAATACGCAGTCCTGAGAGACTCTTGACGAGGATTCCCTCGTTCAACCTGACAAGTCCCTGAGGACCAAATGTCAAGAAGCCCGGCTGCCCCGCTGTAGAGGTTGTTGTGGTGCTCACGGGGAACTCGATTGTAAAGGTCTGACCGAGCGGAAGTTTATTGCAAAACCCATCAGTAGGCATTAACGAATCTGGAAGTGTCCACGGATAGTAGGTGTGATTTTGAACAACAGGAGCACCAGGTGCCTGCCCCTTCACAACGTGATATTCTGGGGGTGGTAATTCTTGCAGGAGTTTGATATTTTTGGATTTGTCGGAGGACGTTGGTCGAAAGTTGGGAATTTTGTGTAGCCCAATTAAACTTGATGCATGAAACACATCTGATCTTGCTGCTGTTGCGGATATCGAGAAAGGAAGGGGCGATGGTGATACAGGACATGTATCTCTCGATTTTGTATCTGAGTGTGGTTGTATGCTTTTGGTTGATGGAATCTTCCTTCTGATAATTGTAGATGGCTTTATCTTCGGTATGATCAGTGGGTGGCCTTCAGTTGTGAAGACATAAGCAGCGTCAAGCGAGTTTAGCGGATGCTCGGGGTCGAATAGCAAATAAAGATATTTTGCCGTTTCCCCAAGGAAGAAACTCTCCATGCGATCACTTTTCTCGCCTGTTCGTACGTCCTGAAGTCCAGCCCATCCACATTTAGTCCAGCACCGTTGCTTGATATCTCCAATCACCATTTCGCCAACATGTAGATACCAAGGATCTTGGGTGGCTCGATATAAATGATAATTTGATTCGATGAATTCTGGGCGACCGGGCCACCACCCTAGGCCTCCTTCAACGTGGCCATCTCGAACCGACCATCGCTCGGGTAGTGCTGCATATCGGGTCCAAAGGGCGATATATAAAAGATTTGTCTCGATCGCTTCTTCAACTTCTCCAGCAAGTGTCAGGAGGCCAGGGTAATAAGCACCAAGACTGTCAATCCAGTACGCTTGTGGTGATCCAGTAGTCAAATGAACGTTCACATAATGCGGATGGTGTATGCCACTGTATAAATGACGCTTGATTGCTGCATGGGCTTCGTTCCAAGCAGCAAGAAAGGCATCGGCAGAGTTTTCTTCTTCGGTCAACGGGGTATAAATGGTGTTTGGGTCTAGCCAGGAATTAGAGGGTTCTTGCAAGGGTATCGTTACGTTGGGCATATCGTGCCCCGAGAGAAGTATATGGGTTTTCAAGGCGTATTCGAAAAAACTATCGATACCAGCACCAATTCCCGAATAAGGTCCAATCCATTGGCCACTCTCAGAATCAATTCCTGCACCGAGCAAGCCAATGGCACTTCTTCTATCCCATACAGCCCAGAATGCACGTTTTGCGAGTTGCTCAAATCTCGGATCATCTGTGAGTCGGCTCAGGACTGTAAATTCAAGAACTAAACTTCCAGCTCCCGCACTACATGTTTCCGTAATTTCAGGAGCTCCATCTTGGAGAAATTCTTCAAAATTCGATGAGTCCTTGTTTAGTGGGGAATTGTGATAGAAAGGAATTCCATGCCGAAGATTGACTCTTGGGTAGGGCATTCCCGTCGTCGTATAAAAGGCAGGTAGAAGTCGCTGTGCAAGATCCAGAGCCAGACGTAGTAATTGGCCATTATACCGGAACCCATTTGACCACACAATTGCTGGCACCTCGCCCTTTCCAAGTTTCTTCTTTTTAGTAAATCGTGCCAGTTTGGGAGTATACCCGTCAATGGGCAATTCCCCAACAGCAAATAAATGGGCGCTCAGCAGTCCCCCGACACCCCTTATAACTGTTTCGAAGACCTGAACTTTACTGTCCACATCAAAACCTCGCGCTCGTAGCCCTTGACCGGATAACCCGCTTGTTCCGTCCCCATATTGTATTACAAGCGATTGTATGCCGTCTTGAAAATCGCGCAACGCCTTTGCTCCTGTGTCCTTCTGGTCCGGAGGAGCGGATGCGAGTATAGCCAACGTAGAGAGACTGTCGATCAAGGTAAGGGAATAATTGCCCAGAACATCGTTCAGTTCGACATGGCGGGGGTTTTGTTGGTCGCGAGTTAAGGGTACACAAGAAATCGGTCGCAACTATTCCAATTGTGAGCTAATGCATGCATAGAAAACAAAGCAAGCAGAACCAACCTCATCCTCCGGGAATGCGACCGCCATATAATTATCGAATCCATGATAAAACATCGAAACTGTTTCCTGCCTTAACTCTGCAATCCGCGCCTCCGTCATGGCAGACACGGAAGCCACCCATATCGTCCATATCGCCAGTGAAACCCAAGGTTTTCTACACAAGGCTGTCTTGCGGCTGCTTGCGCCCAGCCAGCCTCCTCGCCATCGCAATGGCATCACCGATGAGTGTATTTGGCGGAAGGCATGTGAGCTCGATATGATAATCAAGTCCACCAGCCTTTTCGCAAATATTGTTTTTTTTTCTTCGTATGAGGGGTCGTCCAAAGCAGCCTTTGAACTGCTGGGAGGTCGAAAATCGAGAGGTAGCCGGTGTTTTGTCGCGAGGGCGATATTTAGTTCTCACCTCTAGCATGCCATTTTACCCCCTGTATATACCTAATCAAGGCTCTGTCGTATGCGCATGACACCCCCATTAATAGCTCAACCCCTACTATAACTGAGCCTATGATACTAGTCCTAACTCTTATGATTATTCGTAGGTGACCTACCAATTAACTATAAGTGTAGATTTAAGAGCCTTAACTACTAATAGTAGGTCCTCTACTAATACTCTAGAAGTGCTAGCTATAGACGTGACTTTAAGTAGAAACTCTATAAATACTCTAGAAGTATCTAAATAAGTAAAGCTATTAGTAGGTACTTAACTAATACTTGAGAAGTATTTAAATAATTAAGACTATTAGTAGGTACTCTACTAATACTTAAGAAGTATATATATAACTAAGACTATTAGTAGGTACTCTACTAATACTCTAGTAGTAGTTATATAACTAAGACTATTAGTAGGTACTCTACTAATACTCTAGAAGTATATAAATAAGTAAGACGATTTATTTATATAAGTAAGGCTATTAGTAGATACTCTACTAATACTCGAGAATTATTTCTATAACTAAGACTATTAGTAGGTACTCTACTAATACTCTAAAAGTATATAAATAAGTAAGACTATTTAGTTATATAAGTAAGGCTATTAGTAGGTACTCTACTAATACTTAGGAATTATTTCTATAACTTAGACTATTAGTAGATACTCTACTAATACTCTAGAAGTATATAAATAAGTAAGACTATTTATTTATATAAGTAAGGCTATTAGTAGATACTCTACTAATACTTGAGAAGTATTTTTATAACTAAGACTATTAGTAGGTACTCTACTAATACTCTAGAAGTATATAAATAAGTAAGACTATTTATTTATATTAGTAAGGCTATTAGTAGGTACTCTACTAATACTTAAGAA
>LLCB01000417.1:0-41064 GCA_001414345.1 Hymenoscyphus infarciens
CCCCCCCCCTACGATTCCACACCCTAGTAGAAAAAAGGGTGATACCACTCAGGGCCCGTCTCGATGGTGTTGATGGAAAACATCGATGGAGCTTCCTTGACTTTGATTGACCCCTTTGAAATTTAATTGATTAATTGTTCGGGAGTAGCCGTGAAGCATAACTTTAAATGCTGAGCTGTTGGGATTGAAGATTTCAATTCAAGCTTGTCGTGACAGTGGAGTTTCCTTAAAAAAGTATCGAATTTTGGGAATGCCGTCTATTTTATGACCATGTGATTGGGGGCTGAATCTCCGGGGGAGGGGACTTCAGCACTTCAGGCACCCGCAGGCCCCCAAGGCTTCTAGGGAGTCATACAAAGGCCTAGAGGTGCAATACACCGCTAGAAGCATCTCTAAAAGCGATTTCTAGCCATTTCCAGGCTGGAAATAGCTCTTTAAAGTGGGGAGACCTGCCTAAAATGTTGGAGTTAGGTTGCGGCACAGCTTCCCAACACAGCCTCTTCTCACTTCCGCCTCATTGGCATTGTGCTAATAACCTAAATACCCCGCCACTTCCTTCGCGCTGTATTATATTATCATTGCCAAATGAGGACCAACATACCATACTCGATGTGTCCTGTCTTCTGAATTCTTTCTTTTCTTTCTGTCTTGTTTAATATTCTTTCTTCCATTCATTTTTTACAGCGCGACGTTCTAACATCGCCGTCAACCTGCGTACCATTCACGATCGAGTCGCGTTATTCCCTACACTACTTCGACTCGAGTATTTGATTCAAATAACTTCAATACGCCATGGCCGACGTCGAAGAAGCCCAGTTCACCTCGCTCTCTGCGCGTATCGCAGCCTTGAACAAACAAGGTGTTGCAAAGAGTATACTAGTAGGCGGATCGCAACCTCAGCCCTCTGGAAAACGACCCCCTCCTCCTCCTCCTCCACCCGCTCGACCTGCCCTTCCCTCGAGACCGCAGACGACGAATAATCCTCCAATTGCCTCTTACGGCTCATCTGTCACGAAAGCGCCCAATAATCTGCCAAACAGCTCAATGGGAGGTGGTTCCATCTTGCCTCCCCCGCCAGTCGAGCGAGACAACCCTCAATTGCGCATCACCAATGCACAATCCCCTCCTCTGCCCGCCCGACGAGGGCCTCCACCTCTACCAACACGTAAAGAAACCTCGCCTGCCCTCCCAGCACGAAAGAGTTCCACACAAATGGTTCGGAGGGGTTCAAATGCGTCCACCATGTCGTACAGCTCTACAATATCAGGACTGTCGTTAGGTCAGACTGCGTCAAGTAATTCCTCTATAGACTCGGGGAGAAAACTGCCACCAGCATTGGACCAGGCGAAACTTCCACCACTACCCCCTTCTCTACGCGACCAAGCAAAACGAAAAGCGGAAGAGGAAGCCCGTACAAAAGTGCCTATGCAAACTGTAAAATCCTCACCAAATGTTCCACTGCGAGGACCTCCTCCCGTCGATCGTGACCAAGCTCCCAAAATGCCCCCTAGACCAACAGGACCACCTAAAATGCCTTCGAGAAACAATTTAAGAGATCAGTCCCCACCTCAGCAGCCCCAAAGAAGACTGCCTCCGCCTGCTACCACACGGTCTGCTTTAACAATGGGCTTTGGCCAGAAGGCCGGAGGAGAGACACCAAACCCAGCTCCGAGACCAGCACCCCGCTATATCAGACCTGCAGGACCTGCGGTAGTAGAACTCGATGATCGAAGTTTCGAAAGTATCGTGATGTCCGGGAAACCCACATTCGTCGATATGTATGCCACATTCTGTAAACATTGTGACGAGCTGGAGCCGATATGGAAAGAACTCGGTCAGAATTTTGCATTTGCCTCTAATCGATTGACAATTGCGAAATTAGATGTTGGGAAGTATGACTCCTTCATGACAAGATTCAACCTGCAACAATACCCCACCTTAATGTATTTCGATGGCCACAGCGAGACCCCGCAGGAATGTCCATTCATGCTTTCTCTAGAGGGGTTGACGGAATTTCTGGAAAAGAAATCTAGGATCTACGCCTCGGATGCGGCTTCGATACCACAGTCATCTGGTGTTCCTCCACCTCTCAATCTGAGGTCGAAACCAACAAGGAATGATATCAAAGCCGCACAGGAGCGTCCTGCTCCCGCTGAGGCTCCAACTTCGGGATGTCTTCTGTGCCGCGATTTCTCAGGTCCAGATACAGTTGCCTCGCAACATCCTCGTCATTCTCTCCCTCGAAATGAAGATTCTACCTCATATTTGGCACGAGTACTTTGTGGTCCTTTCCGGTCTCATACAGATAAAGCGAGAGCTATCTTCACCTGGCTTCACCACAATATTGCCTACGACACTAAAGCTTTCTTCGGAAATAATGTTAAGCATGTGGAACCGAAGGACAATATTTCTTCTGGTTTGGCCGTTTGTGGTGGGTACGCTGGTGTTTTCGTGGCTATTGCGCTGAAGGCTGGCTTGGAATCTCTGATGGTTACGGGCCATGGAAAGGGTTATGGTTCGTATTTCTCCTCCACTCTCTTCATCTTGCAAACACTAACGCTCTTATCACAGGCTACTCAGCCCTAGGCCCAGGAGATCCAGTTCCACCATGCAAGCCCGACGGCCACGCGTGGAACGCCGTTCGAATCGACAATGGGGAATGGAAACTCCTCGATCCATGTTGGGGCGCCGGAAACGTAAACAACCAAGTCTTCAACAAGGATTTCACTCCCTCATACTTCACTATGTCGAACGACGATTTCGGATTGAAGCATTTCCCCCAAGACAAGCGATATTTCCATCGAAGCGATGGATCTATCCCCACCTGGGAATCCTACATCCGCGGCCCTACAGGTCAAGAGCCTCTCCAACTTTTCGGCTCTGTCGAGGACCACGGTCTATCTGCCACCTCATTCAGTCCCGCCGCAAAACACATCAAGGTCAACTCCGGCGAGACGATCCGATTCCAGTTCGGAAAAGTGTGCGAGCATTGGGATCACGTCAAGAATGGAAAAGGAAAACCATACCCCATGATCCTCAAAATCAACGGCGTGGATGGAAGAAAGGAGGACTACGTCGCATTTGAGAATAACGATCATTGGTGGTGGGCGGATGTTAGGGCTAAGGATTTGGGGGCGCCGGGACAGGTGGTGTCTTGTTATGCGGTTACGACGATTAGTGGGAAGGACGCGAGAGGTGTTAGCAGACGGGAGTACTTGAATAAAAAGGGGAAGGTCGCTATGGGATTTGGGGGCGTTTGTGCATGGACTCTTGTTTAATTATGGGGGTTGGGAGAGTTTTGGGATACCCGGGGTTTTTTGGGCGTGATTGGGAATTGGGAATTGGGACTAGACTTGTCAGTTTGTAGCGAGATGGGAAATTAATGAATATTGATCATTCGTAGTGGAGTGTGTTTTTTGGGGGAACATCCACCTTTCTTGTTTGACTACACACGAGAAAATAGGTCAAACATCTTGTTCTTTCTTCCCCGAACTGCATCGAGGAGTTGTGGGCCTTGTTAGTTGTCTTCTTGAGGTTGTGTAGAGAAGACAACATAGAGCGGCCTCTTGTTTTGCAACTCGGTCGAGGAATCGTCTTTAGTGTCGTACACAGCCTTTAATTTTACTACGAGCTTTGATGAGATGCAATGTCAATGGTAATTTCATTACTTTTACGCCCCAGAATTGCAACGATGTAGCTGGAGGTTGGATGTAACCGTTGGCCGAAGCTCGGCGTCAAAAATATCAAATTTCAATTACAATTAAAAGAAAAACACTTGCCAATTTGGGCCGCTCGAAATCTGTCCGCTGCTTTCTGATGCCAATTCAATGCTCCAGCTAAAATGCAAACCCAAGGCCGGAGATTTCCAGAGTCCCAAGACAAGTATCTCGTGGTGTCGTACCTAGTAATCGCTGCCATTGCTATCCGAGGTATCATCATCAGAGCTGTCATCCTCGACTTCCTCCTCCTCCACCTTCGCCTTAGCAAAAATGTCGCCGAGATCATCGATTTCCTCAGCCTCCTTAACCTCTGCATTTGGAATCTCCGCGAGGAAGAACACGATTTTCGCAAAATCATCCGCGTACGACGGAATCTTTCCCTCCGCAACCCACTTTGGGACCAATCGACCAACGACTCCTGCGCAGCCAGGCTCGCTGGGCTTGACGGTGCCGTAAAACTCATGTTGGTTATCAAACTTGGTGTTGTAGAGGCCGGCGATGGTGATTTTCATGATGAGGACCTTGTTGAACATCTTGGTGCCTCGAGCGGCGTCGCCGCGGAGGTTCTCGAGGAACTTGGTCCAGCGAGGCTCGGTCATGAGGGCGACGTGGGAGGCTTCGAGGAGGATTTCGTCGTGGAGGAGGGTCTTGACCTGCCTCTCGACGAGGGCGACATACATGGGAGGGAGGGGGGAGAAGGGCTTGGGAGACCAGTAGTTGGCCAGCATGCGGATGAAATCCGAGATGCCGAAGCCATGGTAGACCTGGCGGGGCTTGCGGTCGAGGTTGATGCGTCTGGCGCTGGTAGCGAGGTCTTGGATCTCTTCGGTAGACATCGTGACTATTTTTACCTCGTATTAGCATCTCTGCGATGTATTTTGGACCGGGTCTCGATGGGTAATTACATTTGGTTCTGGGCAGGGTCTAGGGCTGCTGGTTCGAGGGTCTGGAAATGATTCTGTAGTCAATGCGATGTGCAATGATGGGAGAAATGCGATGCGATTGTGGGTGGTTGCAGACTGGTCGATGAGTTGATGAGAGAAGACTGCTCTTATCACAGGAAATTAACTAGCTCATGAATTCTGAAATGCAAATCTCAGAGACGTAGGTGAAAAGAAACTATGATATCTACCTTTATGAATCAAGTTTTACGCTTTAGTATTCTCAAGCAATGACTCAAAAAGAGTAATTGTAGTAGACTATGAATGTTGACTCTTGTATTTAGAAGGTGTCTACTAGCCTGAAAGTACTCTGTAGTGATTGTAGTAGTATGATATGAGAGGGAAGTAACTCTTGAAGAGCAGAAACCGAACTACAAAGCGAAAAAGAACTATATAGTTCCTCCTTTCTACCTTTCTCAAGATCTGTCACATGATCGGCTAATTCAGGAGGGGCCGTGGGGGTCGTTGGTAAGTTTGGTCACAACAGGTGAATCCCAGAACAACTGTTTTATAATTCTACATTGAACGATTCAAAAGTCTTATGTTTGCTTGGTATTCAGAAAAAGAGAGATTTTTGACATAAGTTCCAATATCATAAACTAACAATCTTACTTAGTTCTGCTTATATTCATTAGAACAACATTCGCAAAAGTTTTTTCTACAAAATAACTAGGACAAACAAAAGTTTGGAAGTCTGTTACTGAACTAAGGGTTGTGGAGGTGCTTTCTTTCTTAAGATCTATTTATTAGAACAATATTGAATAAAGTCTCTTATACTAAAAAACGGAAATAAAAGAAACTCTAGAATTATTTTACTGAACTTAGAGCTATGGACAGGTTTTCTTTCTTAGCGTGTCTATATCAAATAACCGTTGCTGAAGACTAGTTAACTAATAATCCAGCAGAAAATTCTTTTATAAATATAGATCAAGTAACTCTTTTATAAACTCTAGAACTTATTCAAAATGTTGACCGTTGAGCACGCAGCTGAACGTTATGAGTACTATTGAATTCAAAGTATCAAATAAAATTTTGGCTCTTTTTATGAACGTTATATTCTAGAAGGAAGGTATAATACTTTGTAAATGCTATAACCTCTCGTGAACTCTATCTCTCCATGTGAACGCTGTATATGCTTATAAACTTCAGCACCTAATAAACGAGAGCCCTTTAAATGAACGATAGCTCTTTGAATGGACACTAAGCTTTCTGATGAACGCTTGACCTAGTAATGAATTATAGACAACTTTTGAAATTGGGATATTTAGATAGGCATTACGTCTTCTAATGAAGGATCTGGAGGCGGTCAGCTCTTTTTCAAAGGTGCCCTCTAATTATCTGTTTTTACAACAAAAAACCCAAAGACGCCTGATCAACAATCCATAGGGTTGCGCCGTTTCATAATCTGCTCCCTTGGCAAGATAATTAAGTATTAAGTAAGAAAGACGTTCTTAAAAAAGCCTTGAGATTCAGAGTCTCTATACTGGAGATTTAGCTGAAAATGAAGCGATAAAAGAGGTGTCGATGCAGCCAGTCATGTGACGACAACTCACAAAAGTCATGAATTGGTGTTCGATTCACTCTTCAGATTTTATTAGAAGCGTAAGAAAGCTACCCCGAAGCCATATAGTCACCTAAAATGATAGAGTTCTACCTTTCAGCCTGTCCACGTGCTCAATTTATAGCTCCCCGGTTCTGCTATGTGCTCCCGCGTTTCCTCTTAACACTAACACCAACATCAATTCTGCTCTGATCAAGAAACTATTAAGAACTTTCATAAGTTAGAAACGTATCTTTTGATTCCCGCGATATGCGAAAAAATGGCTGTCATATCAGGAATCATGCTCCCAACCTCTTCTTCTTATCAATTCTACCCTAAGAAAACAAGACGAAACTTTCCTTTCTATCCTATATTTTCCAACCCGTCATTGTACCAATTCTCTTTTTCTTATCAATCCTTGAGCCTCGGTATTCTTATTCTTCCCCTCCGAAAAGCGAGCTAGTGCTTTTAGCCACGATTAGCCGGGCTGCGTGTAAATAGGCACGTCGCTACTTCCACCATTTATTGAGCAGAGAAAATATGGAGAGGATGGGGATAGGGATCTCAAGACGCGGGTATACCCCTCACTCTGGATATTGGGGTAACATGGTTGTGGATCTTGGGACGGTTCGTATATGGTTTAGATTCCGGATGTGGCAGACGATGGGGTTTAGGTAACTATCTTGTTCTTTTGTTCGGCTCCTTTTGGTCTGCGAGTATTGTTTGATTGACATTTTACAATTTTGGGAGTACCAATTTCCACCTCTGTTGAGTTTCTCGGGCTGTTGAGACAAGTGTCCAAGACAGGAGACCTGACGAGTATTCGACTCTGCAATCATCAACCAGTTTTTGGGGGTTGAGCAAGGCAAGGATGGCATGAGTGGCAAGGTCCTCTAACCCGCTGCCACCCCTCACTCCCCGTCCTTGGAATTCTATCATGCAGGTCCAGATTAGCATTCTAGCTACCCATGGCCATATTCATTTTTTCTGGAGCTGTCCGTTCGGAGCTACGGGTCCAATACACTTTATCCTTTCCCATCTATAAACATCTGCGTTCCCTATGTTCGGAATTTTTTGTCCCACTTGCTTTTACACCTCTCAATCAGCCAGCGCTTCATTGCAACTGGAATCAACAAGATGCGTTTCACAACTTCTCTTTTGACGGCACTTGCAACTGGAGCAGTCGTGAACGCGCAATTGAACACTCTAGCAAGGAAAGCGGGTCTGAAATATTTCGGGAGCGCAAGTGATATTGTTGATGTTAAGGCATTGGATGTTACTTATGCGAAGATATTGAGCAATAAGAAGGAGTTTGGACAGATTACTCCTGCTAACGGGATGAAGGTATTTTCTCTCATCATTACCTATTCCCTTTCCAATTGGGATTGGAAAGAGGAGCCGGAAGGGATGAAAATGCTAACTGAGAGAAATAGTGGTTCGCAGTAGAGCCGGAACAAAACGTTTTCAATTACAGCTACGGAGAGGTGGTTTCCAAGTATGCGAAGAAGAATAAACAGTTATTGAGATGTCATACTTTGGTCTGGCACTCGCAGCTTGCTCCTTGGGGTATGTTTCTCACCTTTCCCCAAACCCCCCTCTCCTCGCTCCTTTGAAATCGTAGACTAATTGAACACGAATAGTTGAGAGCACAGTTTGGACCAAGAAAACACTCACGGATGTAATTATCAACCACGTTACCAAGCAAGTAAAACACTGGAAAGGCCAATGCTACGCCTGGGACGTTGTCAATGAAGGACTCAACGAAGATGGAACATTCAGAAACTCAACCTTTTACCAAGTTCTTGGTCCTGAGTACTGTTCGTCTCCCATCCCCGCATCTCACCTCTTCATATCCACGAACTAACATCTTTTTCCGTATATAGTAGCAATAGCCTTCCGCGCCGCCCACGCCGCCGACCCCCACGCAAAACTCTACTACAACGACTATAACCTCGAAAGTCCATCCCCAAAAGTCACGGCTGTATTGGAAAAGATTGTTAAGCCATTGTTGAAACAGAGGGTACCAATTCACGGGATTGGGATGCAGGCGCATATGAAGAGTTATTCTAGGCCCAGCTTGGATGATATGATTAGTGTTATGAGGAGCTATGAGGCGTTGGGGATGGATGTTGCAATTACCGAGTGAGTCGTCAACTTTTTTTGGGTCAGCCTTCTTGGGTCTTTGAATTTTGGTGGAACCTGAAATCTAAGAAGAGAGCGGAGGGACGAAGCGGCAATCAAGAAAGGGGCATCGGAAAAATGCCGCTAATGGCTGCTCTCAACAGACTCGATGTCCGGATCCTCGAACCCGAAACCCCCGAAAAAATGATTGAACAAGCGGGTGCGTTCCGTGATGCAGCAGGAGCTTGTGTACAAGTAGACGCCTGTGTTGGCGTGACGGTTTGGGATTTCTGGGATCCTGTAAGTATTCTCACTTTTCCTCCCATGCCCTCTACTTTCTTCGCCTATTAGACGGCAATTTTGATTTTCCATCATGAATGCCGGGAAACGACAACTGACTATTCAACAGGTCTCATGGGTCCCAGGTGTTTTCACAGGGGAAGGTTCTGCGACGTTGTATTATGCGAATTTTACTAAACATCCTGCTTATGAAGGGATTGTTGATGCTTTGAAAAATGGGACGAGGAGGGCGCTTGGTGATGATGATGAGGATGATGATTGATGGTGTGTATAATCCTGAACAACAGAGTTGATTACTGAGAGGTGTTGGCCTGGTACCGGTGCTCAATCGTGGTTGTATTTTGTGCTGTGGTGATGTTTAACAAGATTTACGGAGGAAACAAACTTGAATGAGTCGCCACGTGACCCAAAATGAAAATTGAGGAGGTTGGGAGAGGGGTAACATCCGATGCTACCTACAGAACTTCACGCAACGGTTTCATCACGAAAGCTATCCACCTAACAATGCTTTCGCAATCCCTTCTGACCAACCAACCTTCCCCTCGACCTCTAGAATAGACCATTGCTCCTCCTACGACGACTCTGCCTCTCCCCTCACCTCTCCACCCGCGATGAAGCCGAAACAACACTCGAGCAAGCCTGGAAGATGGGATACGATCTATTTGTCGCGTCATACCTTCTTGGAATGTCGGGCCCGACAATAAATTGGGAATAATTTATTTGGCTATTTTCTCCATGAGGGATTGCCCATCATACGCGCATACTTGGCTGAGGAAGGATGGATGGTCAAAGGTTATGGGGAAGAGAACCACGATTTTACGAGTTCTAACGAGATTCTGATGTTATACCAGATACCTTCGAGGGGTGGATTTTTGCACGTTGCGTTCGTCTGCCGATGACGGCAATATCTCGAGTCGAGCTGGATTCCGAATCTACGCGACGTAGAAGCTGCCGGATACAATACAATTCTATTCCTATTTTGGCACATACTGGAGTCATATATTCCTCCTACGACGGCCACGATACATAAGTCTATATGCAGGCTTTCGAGTCTATTCCTCGGTAGAATACATATTGGTGGCAGATGTTGGAGAGATATTTGGGCTAGCAACGACCTAAAACTGGCTATTATTGTTTACAGAAGAAAGTGGCCCCGAGCTTGGATGACTTAGGCGATGAGTCTGTACCCAATATCTGGCATGAGTATTCGTAAGAACGGAAGATCGTCGCTGGGTTTGGTTTTGGGACTGACGATTAAGCTGGGTAACTCATCGCCTCGATTCAAATCCCTATGCCGCAAGATCACGCCCTAGCAACGACCTTTCTTTTCGTGAACATTCCTACCTGACTTTCTCTCCCACTGAGCACTTTCACTTCCTCTCACGCTTCTGGGTATTTTGCGTTCTTGCACATCACATGGCAAGGGTGGGACAGTGAAACGCGATCTCGCGTGGCATTTTGGCCCCCAAACCCGTTGATGAAAAAGCTTAAAGTCATTATGCTTAAGATGCGGTGTGCAACAATTCAAAACCCATCACTGCCGTCGGGCCGGATTTATCCACAAACAAACTTGTTTCTCCGCTATCTCTCCCGAAGATTTTTGCTATTTTCTTGTTATGATGGTCATCGAGCTTGGAACAAAGTTATCTCTTAATTCTTTTATTGCTGAATTTTTAATTCCAGGAGTTCGATATTTCCATCTTGGGATCTGAAATTACTTTGCAATCCTGTAATACCGTTGCATATTCTTTTACACAATCGTCGTTAGTCTATGTCTAAATGTTTTCTATGCCATCTCTTTAATTTCATGCGATATAGAGGAAGTGAGAACATTCCTTGTTTGGACACTCGGGTTTTTCACTCATTGCTCGCTGATTTGGCTGGACTATTCAAATCCACATTGTTGGCATTCATCCGCTCGTCCGACAGGAACACCGCTGATCCAATCAAAGAACAATAGCAGATTGATGGCAGCTCCTTTTCCATTGATTTTGCAGCTCGAGATACCAGATTGATCACATCATCGAGCTTAGCCCAAGTCACATGTTGGCTGTCTTGCGATGGGTTGAGTTTATTGACGAGAAGAAGTAAGTAGTTGAGAGCTCCAATGGCTAATGCAATAATGATTTTGTATGCAGGAGGCTCCAGAACATGTACACGGAGGGTATGCCTGTTCGTAGCGCATGGTACTGGAAGCTATTTCGGGCGACCACAAGACCGATCCTGTGACTTGTGGTTCAATAACCGGTCGAGACTTTTGCGTAAACTTAGGTGAGAGATCTCAAAGCCGTTGCTTATTTGAATCAAGTTGACGATTTTCAGTATTCTCGCAACAAGCGGCAAGGCCAAATTTTTCATCATTATTGCTCCGAGGTACGCTGGGTATGCAGCAGTCATGAAAATTCCATATTTCATAAACCCACAGAGGAGTAATCGGAGGCAGAAGTTCCTGAGGACGACGAGGTAAGTTTCGTAAATCGAGTGGTGCTTGCAAGGCGCTAATCGAATTCAGGAAATCGAGGGCTCTGAAGGAATGTTAAGTGGCGACGAACTCGATGACCAACAAACCTGAGAAAAGATGGATGGAGTGCAATCTGAAAACGAGGAAGAAGACCAAGGTTTCGATGATGGGCCACAAATTGAAATACGACTGGAGGGTAACAAGGTCGACGGTAAACTCGAATCCATGACCAAAAATGGCGGCGCGCCCCAGCATTTTGATACTAAGATTGGACCGATGAATGCCGAAAATAATCTTGACAAGCATGGGGCAAAATCGAGATCTACCCAAAATCCTGTCCAGAACCACGACATGAAAGACGGTTCGTTGCTTAAGTTAACGAAAGGTGTTGAAAATCCCAAAATTAAGGGCGACTGCGAATCATCCTCGATGGAAGGCAATGGGAAACTCAAGAAAGGAGCCGCAAAGGATAGTTCGAAGTTGTCTCAGGATGTCTCAAACAAGTCTACTCCTGGATTATCACCTGGTCGAGGCGACAAGAAGTCACCATCCGAGCACCATGGGAATGACAAAGAAGCGGCAGGCGGAGGAAGCTGCCCTGACGACTCTTTGGACCACAATGCGAAACCAGAGGACGTAAATGATTCATCGCACGTCCAACTCGCCCAAAAATCGAAATCAGGGAAACCGGAGGCGAAGAAGGATTATGAGAACCATGATTCAAAATCAGATGAGGGTCAACATCTATCAGGAGACGGTGCATTGTCGGATATAGAGGTCGAGATCGAGAGGTGGAGGAGAGTTATGAATCGGTGGTAAAATCTTCCGTATCAAAACACGCGAAGAAAGGCTTTAGAGCCTGTTTAGCACGTATATAATTATACTAACTTATACGAGATTACTATTTAAGACTTCTTATCAAAGATCTATATATATTTTTATACGAGCTAAATAGACTCTTATTTAGTAATCTTTATATTTTAGAAAAAAGTAAAATTTAATAAATCTAATAAACTAGCTTATACTATAATTACTATTAAACTAATATTACTACTACTAAGTTAATTAGTTAAATATAGTATTATTAACTTTTTATCTTATATAAGCTACTTTTATTAATCTAATCTATTTAGAATAATATAGAATTAATTTAAGACTTATTTATATAATTCTTCTTTTAAAATACTCTATATACTTAGATATATAATTCGAGCTATTAAGCTTTATATTTTTTATAATATATATTATATTATATAGTTTTAGAATATAAGACTAAAAATAAGTAGAACTAGATTCTAAAGTAAAAAGCTTAAACTTTATAAGCTTAGTAATATTACGATATTATTATAGTCTTAATTAAAATACTAATAATATAAATAGTCTATATTAAAGTAGGTTTTTAATAATATATTAAAGTAATATAGTATTCTAAATACTATTACTAATACTAGGAGTTAGTATTCGAGGAGAAGTTAGAGATAGAAGAAGAAGAAGAGCTAATTACTAATAGAGATAAAGAAGAGTTAGAGACTAACGAGGAAACGGAAACTTCGCCTATTAATATAGCTACTAAAGTTTCTTAAAAGAGTTAAGTATCGAGGTAGTGTTTTAGATTTCCTTATCTAATCTATTATTCTATTCTACCTTAATAATCCTTCTCTCTTCTACCTCTATTTTAAGGCTATTCTGTCTTCTTCTATTCTTAAATTCTAGCTTTCCTAGTAGCTTCTATTCTATAGTAGTTGTTTACCTTTTCTTACTAAATAGAGAGGCTAGGATAGAAAGAGTTAGGCTAGTTAATTTCGCTTAAAGTCTAGAAGGTAGATAGAAAAGAGAGTTAAGATCTCTAATTTCGCTTAATATCTAGAAGATAAGTAGAAAAGAGAGTCTAGGTTCTAATTAGAACTCTTAGAGAGTTGCCTTTCTAATCCTACTCTAGCCTAGCCTCTTTTTTTTACCTATCTAGCTACTTCTATTCTATTTTTAGAACTTTCCTAGCTACTTCTATCTTAGTTAGAGTACCTAGTCTACTAAACTTAGCCTAGTCTTAATCCTAATCTAGCCTAGCCTCTTCTATTACCTAGGTAGGTAGCCTATTCTATTCTAAGTACTAGGCTAACAAAGGCGGGGAAAGCTAAAACACTATATCGAGGAGTTTAGTTTTAGCTTAGAGTTTTCTTTTTCGTTTCGTTTAATTTTATATATAATAAGTCCGCCTGAAAATAGAAGTTTTCCTTAAACTTTTATACCTGACAATTACTTATAGTAGTTGTTCTATCGTAGTACCTGCGCTAGGAGCTTTTGCTTAGGTTACTAATGCGGTGTACTATACAGGGGTAAATCAACGACACCTCTTTCTAAATTTGTTCAAAGTGAAAGCGCCAAACTCCTAGCTATTCAAGAAGCGACTCATATTAGCATCGAAGGTATACATATTAGTACAACAAGTATCGACTGAAGGAACACCCCCTTTTCTTATCAGCTTATCTGAGTTCTCTCTCAAAACTTCTTTCGTCGCTTCTCAATCACGTCAGAAATCCCGAGCGTGATGTGCTTCGCTCACACCTCAAAAATTACCAATCGTCCCATTCTTACATATCCCACTGTTCATAAATTAGTTGAAGAACATAACGTGAGTAATTCTATACGTATCGAGAATTTAATTCAATTCTTTTCAAATTATTATTTTCTGCTAAATAATGAGTCGTGATAAGAAAGTCAATCGAGTTGCTGTTATTGGGGCAGGTGTTAGTGGTGTGGTATCTGCTAAATGGTTGGCGAGTGAGGGAATTGAAGTGGTAGTTTATGAGCGATCTGAGAGAGTGGGCGGGAATTGGTAAGTGTCACAAAAGCTCCTCTCTCCTTGCAGATAATCTAACAAATGATAGGCTTTACAATCCTCTCAGTGCACCAGAACCACAATATCCTCTTGAATCGCCAACGCCACCACCACTCGACCTTAAGAAGCTTATCAACAATCAGAATGGCGAAAGGCAAAAGGCAACTGAGATTGAACTCCTCTTTGCGCCGCCTGGCCCGGCTTACGAGGGGCTGAAAAATAATGTCCCAACGTCAATGCAAGAGCTCAAAGGGCACCCCTGGCCGGAAGGAACGCCGGACTGGGTTACTTCAATCGAGAAGCAGGATTATATTGAATCATACAGCAAGAAATTCGATGTGGAAAGCGGGATTAGATTCCATACCAGTGTTGAGAGGGTAGAAAAGAAAGAGGAGACGTGGATTATACATAGTGCGAGTTTAATCAAGAGGGATACAGGGGAGTGGGACATCGTGAATAACGTTGACGTAAGTATAGAGACCTATCGTGGAGTGAACCTTTCAGCTGATTGAGATGCAGGAATTTGATGCTGTAGTTGTGGCTAGCGGCCATTACCACACAATTCGCGTTCCGGATATTCCGGGATTGAAAGAATGGAAAGCGTTGTGGCCGGAAAAAGTTCAACATTCGAAAGGTTACAGGAAGCCAATAGGGTTTGATAATCAAGTGAGCTCCTACAGTTGTATCGGAAGTCTCTGGTTAACAAGTTTCGTAGAATGTTCTCCTGATTGGAGCTGGGGTATCAGCCAGTAAGCGAATTCTCTAATTTGCCTCAAGATTTTTGACACACTTCACACCCAATTCTAGTAATACTCCATTGACTAATTCAAGAGCAGTGGATATCGGTAGAGAAATAGCTCCTTCAGCAAGCAAGATCTACCAATCAACCCGTGGAGGTACCTACGACCTCCCGGTTGAGTATGTAGACCCATCAATAGAACGAGTGGCTGAGGTTTCATCCTTCGCTTTTCCACCACCGACGTCTACAAACTCGGCCAAGCCAGGATCCATAACTTTAAAGGATGGGCGGGTTCTCGAAAACATCGATCGTGTAATTCTCTGCACTGGTTATCACCAATCTCGACCTTTCCTTCCACATCTCCTAAATCATCAAATACCAGTCGAACAAGCGGACGGAAAAGTCCTGCTTACTGATGGAACGCAAATGCATAACCTTCACAAAGATATATTTTACATCCCAGATCCCACTCTTGCTTTCGTTGGCATACCGTATTATACCGCTACGTTCGTGTTCTTTGAGTACCAAGCGATTGCAGTTGCGGGTGTGTTCTCTGGCAAAGTGGATATACCATCTGAAATTGAGATGCGAAAAGAGTATGAGGAGCGTTCGAGGCGAAAGGGATACGGAAGAAACTTTCATTCCATGAAGGAGGAGGAAGTTCAATATGTTGGCGAGTTAGTTGAGTGGGTTAACAGAGATATTGTGGAAAGAGGTGGAAGAAGGGTTGACGGGTTGAGCAAAAAATGGTTAGATCATAAGGACGAGCGGGTAAGGTTGTTTACTGAGGTTGCGGCTGGCAATTTACCTGTCGAAGCTTTGAGATGCTTCAACTAAAATAAAGAAAGGAATGTGCGCAGAAAACCAATCTTGTAAGAGGGTTGTTTAACTTGTTTGAGAAGGTTTAGAAGCTTTAAAAGGTTCCGATTCCCAATACTTTCAACCACTCTCAAAAACTATTTTCCACAGTCCTAGGCAGGGAGTGTAGATGTACACAGATTAGTGCCCGCTCATAACATCCTTTCAAGAATTTGTGACTGTCACATGACTTAGGGGTTCGTTTTGAGAAAGGCTGCCATCCATCCACCTTATTTTAGATTCTCCTGGTTTTGAAAAAAGTTATAGTATTTTGATGGACACTCGAGGGAACCGAAAGTAGGTCTCATCAGAAGGGGCCCGTCACATGACTTACTCGTTTTGCGGTGAGAGTGGGGCGCCATCGTCCGAGGGCTGAAAAGAACGATGAAGTCACCACTCTTTATATAAATTGTTTCTTTGGTAACCCTCGATATCGTCCAATGGGAAAAATTATCGTCTTAAATTCCGTATTTATTATCCGATGAGCCCCTTCCAGGTACAAGAGTGCTTTATCCGGTGCCGAAAACTTAATCTCTTCCCCACGTTTGAATCAATTTTTTGTAAATTTCCGGGGAAGTGGATTTCATCTTGTTCTCAATTTTGGTTATACCCCGCACTTTCAAGTCAATTCCTAGCGATGGAAGGCGAACATCTCAATTGAGTATAAACCTTCTTTAGCACCATGGGATCTCGTTCAATTGATCCGTCAATTTATTCCCTTAAGGACTTCCTTGCACTTCTCACGATTTTTATGATCTATTCATATCCATCATGAAGCTCCTCAAGTCCCCCCATATTATCTCTTTAACTTTCCTTTTCGCGACCCAGCTACGCTTATCTCTATCTCAATTGACAACTGCAAGTTTGGATTATGGCACCTTTGCTGGAGCCTATGATGGAAGTTATAACATAACAATATACCGTCGCATACCATTCGCCGCACCGCCAGTGGGAGAGTATCGATTTCGAGCACCACAACCCCCACTTAAAATCACTAACGGAACATATGACTCGAACCGAAGTTTTGACCCGTGTGCTGCTTCGGTAAGCACCTTCTCGTTTGGCACCCGAGATCTTTTGTCTAAACCCGTGATTGAGAGAAAGATCCTCTAATAAATATCACAGAGACCAGACGTTGTTGGCTCAGAAGATTGTCTCTACTTATCAATATATTCTCGCCCTTGGACCACCTCTAAACCACTCCGTCCAATAGTTATATTTTTCTTTGGCGGGGGCTATATTCGAGGCGGTGGGTCACAAGCCGTCCCACCTTCAGGATATCCAATTCTTAACGTCTCGTCACAAAATAATGTTGTTATGATCTATCCAAACTACCGAACAAACGCATTTGGTTTTCTCCCTGGTTCCGAAATCGCAAAAGACAATTCATCGGACTTAAATCCCGGACTACTAGATCAAAATGCAGTGTTGAAATGGGTTCAGAAATACGCAAATGAATTCGGCGGAGATCCAAATGATGTTACTATATTTGGACAATCCGCTGGTGCTGGCTCAGTGGTAGCCCAAGTTCTCTCTACTGCTTCGACGAATACCCATAGTGGAGAGAAGAAGTTATTCAATCGTGCATTGGCGAGTTCCCCTTTTTGGCCGAAAAGCTACCAATATGATGCTCCAGAATCAGAAAGTATTTACAATCAGCTTGCCAACATGACAGGATGCAGTGGTAAGGATAGTCTGAAGTGTCTCAAGACAATCGATTTTGGAAAAATCTCAAATGCTGCAGCCAATATTTCCACAGCTTGGAAGTACGGCCCAAGTTATTTCACTTGGGCGCCAGTAATTGATGGGGAATTCCTGAAAACGCCTTTAAGCGAGGCTGTGAAAGATGGAGTGATTGATATCGAGTCTGCATGGGGAATGTACAATACGCTCGAAGGTAAGATTCAAATTCTGTTAGACAGCAGTATTGCAAAATTAACCGAAGCGCTAGGGGAATCATTCATTCCAGTAATCAGTACATCATCCACCCTCACATCTTGGCTAAAGAGTTACCTCCCTGATCTCACGCCTCTCAACCACAAGCGGCTTCTCGCCCTCTACCCCGCAAATGGCACCACAGAAACACTTACCTCATTCCCCACAGTCGAGACCCGCGCTGGACTTATTTTCAGAGATTCAGTTCTCACCTGCCCAGCATATTGGATGGCATTGTCTTCCAAGAAAACAAGCTACGTGGGGGAATACACGATATCTCCAGCGAAGCACGCCAGTGATGTCAACTATTGGAATTCCATAAACGCTATTCAGTCTTCAAACTCATTGGTTTACAAGGGATTTACGGGAGCTTTTGCGAGTTTCTTCCAGACTGGAGATCCAAATGGAAAGAAGCTTACTACAGAGAGCCAATCAGGGGTACCAGAAACAAAGAAAACTGGGAAGGAGTTTGTCATTGGAGAAAATGGGTTTACAAGTGTAGAAATCAAGGGACTGAAGGAGAGATGCGCATTTTGGTTAGATGTTGCAGCGGAGGTACATATCTGAAGTGAATAAGATGCCCAGGCTCATCTACTATCATGTAATCTTGAGGATGGAGTTTTGGTGAGATGAGCTTTTTGCGAAGGAGACCTCCAATTATCTGTTTAGTGGATAATTCGAATGAAATGCGACATGCAACAAAAAACCTAAAGAGGAGGAGATCACCTGATCAAAAGTTCTATCCTGCTCCCAAATAGTTTTGAGTAGAGGTTCAGCCTTGAAATGGAACAAGAATGGGGCTATAATGAAGTTGTAACCTATCGCTTGGGGTGAGTCATGTGAGAATTTTCAAGTATTGAAATAGAGTTTGATTTAGTCTTCAGAAACGATTAGAAGCGCGAGAAAACCAGCCCTAAAATTGTATAATAACTGGAAATGACAATCATGCGAGTTTACCTTTTCCCCTATCCACGTGTGCAGTTACCAGCCCCCTGTTGATTTGGGGTCGGAAGGTTCCGCTGCATCTTCTCTCTTAACTCTGCTCGAAACCAACACCAACAGCAATTCTGCTCTCATCATACCGTTGAAGCCTTTTAGTAACTCAGCTTTTGCTACCCACGATATACCAGGTATCCATCTGTCCTATCAGGAACCCTGCTGCCATTTCTCGGGGCGAGGTGGCTGACGCGATTCGCACCTTGCCTTCCTAAAATGGGGTTACGACAATGTAACCAAATTGCGGCGTAAGTGCCTACACCTTTGCGGAGCTAAGCTTAATTCTATATTCTTTCAGCTCACTAGTCAATTTCTTGCTCCCAAGCTCTATTTCGTAAGACTGAATGAAGAATCTTGGTGGCGTTGTCAGATTCAAAATCGACATGCTCGTATTGCCACGACGCCACGGAATATTTGAAGGGACGAATACTCATTATTAAAATGAAGATGCTTCGTGACCTTTAAGGCGCACAGAGTTATATTTGGATCTGAGTTGGGAGGTGTAGATCACCCTGATTACAGGCAGTCATGGTCCAAATATTCTCACAGGTGGATTATTCCATGACTACCTCGACTTGTTTTTGAGGGGTTTATAAGCAAGTGCTCAAGACTTCACTCTCGGCGAAGCCTCCTGGGATTGATACTCCGTATTTCTCTCATCAGATTTATAACTTGGATGCATGCCGAAAAAGAAGATAGGTAGCTTGCGAATCCTTGACAACACCACGACGTGGGTGGAACTAAGCTTTATTAGAACGCTCTACCCGGCATAATATTCTTCTGTTCGAGGGCACAACGAATCAGCAGTAGTTGGTTACTTTCAGTACCAAACTTTCAACCCCCAGGTACGAGGTAGCGCTGGTATCCTTGCTTCTGTCGCCTTGAGAATCATGCAAGTAACATCGTATTGGCATCTTAGACGAGCTGTTTCTGAACATCCTCCTCTTGCTTTGCTTACTTTCACACCATCCCACTTCAGTACTCAAATCCTTTGTGGCAAGCTTCTGCCATCTCGGGTCCGCCCCGAGAGGTCCACCATTGAATAAGTCACAAAACGCTGCATGAATATGGGTCAATTTTTGTACCTTCAAGCCCGTTTTCCTCTCAATTCGATTAGCACCATTTTCAAGTCTCTGCGGCTATAAATCTTTTCTTTCCAATTCAAATCCTCTTCTCTCTGACTCGATTCCTTCTCAACAGCCACCTTTGTCACTAGGTTTCGACGCAATCATGTTTTTTCTTGTTACGCTACTTTCGTTGGTCACTTTTGCCAACGGTCTAGATCCCAAAACAGTGACAGATGCCAATGGCATTACTCTATGGGAAAAAATCGAGGAGATGGAAAGACAGTAAGGATGACCCCATTTTTGTCTCCCTCTATTCTGTCGGAGTTATGTTAATTCTTTAAAGACTGCTGCAGCCAGCAACTCTCAACAGTCTTGTCAGTCCTTGTAGCACGAATTTTGGTGCCTCTCCATTTCAAGGTCAACAGACATCTGCCGAATGGGTGCGGCTCGTATTCCATGATTGTATCACCAAAAATATTGAAGGGCCAGGCTTAGGGTTAGTTCTGTTATTTTATTGATATTTTTTGTCTTCCCGCTGATGGTATAAAGTGGCTTAGATGCATCAATTGGCTTCGAATCCGGTCGACCCGAAAATGTTGGTATATTTATTGATGTTTCAATCGGTCAGGTATGCTAAGAACTATCATACAACTGGTTGTCTTGTCTAATCATATCTAGTTTGACCAATTTACCAGTGTCTACTTGTCGATGGCCGACCTTATTGGTGTTGTATGTCAAGTCTTGTTACTCCCCGTTCCTCATCTGTTGACATCGTCTACAGGGATTGTCAGATTCTTTAGCTACTTGTGCCCCAAGCAGTCGACGATTAGCACTTCGCGTTGGCCGAGTTGATGCAACACGGGCTGGACCATTTGGTGTCCCAGGACCTGCTGACAATTTGGATTTTGCGACAGCTGCTTTTGAGCGGGCAGGATTTAGCAAAACCGAGATGATACAAGCTGTGGCGTGTGGCCATTCCATTGGAGGTGTACATGGCTCTGACTTCAAGGGTATTGGTGCTGAAGGGACAGACGAAAAGTAAGAACTTTCGTTGTCAAATAGATTACAAAACTAACACTTCACAGCGAATCTGGCCGGGTTCCTTTCGATACTACTCCAGGTGTTTTCGATGCAAACAACGTCAACGAATATCTTGATATCACTGGCAGCAAGGGTGGCCCATTAGTGACAGCGAACGACACTTTCAATTCTGACTTCAAGATTTTTAACTCCGATCAAAACAAGACAGTTACAGCTATGAGGGCTCCTTCAACTTTTGAAGACACTTGTTTCAACATTTTTGATAAGATGATGAATACGGTGCCTGATAATGTTCAGTTGTCAGATCCATTTCAAGTTAGACCGTTCATCATGCGTCAAAGTAGTTTGGATCTTACCTCTGCCGGTGTTCTGGTCTTTAACGGAACTTTTTCTGCGCATGCTTCATCTCCCCCGGACACCGTCACCTATAGATATACGGGTTCCAATCTAGAAGAGAAGGTTTCCGGTGTTGGAGGTACGTCACTTTTATTGATCTACTTGAGAATCTCCATAACTAATGTCTCATTCTCTAGTTGAATTACCTGGCTTCTTTGATTCCCGACCTCCGGTTCCTCCCCAGGAGCCGGTATATATTGGATTTAACATCATCAAAGATTACAAGTTTGGAGATGTTATTGGGCCTGAGCCAGTCAAATCACTTGTTATCACGAGTACCGGAGCGAATTATACTGGTGATATCAACACCAATATCTTCATCTTGCCTTCACAAAGTCACCGACAACTTAACCAGGGGGGAACTGGAAGTTGGATGCTCCGAGTTGCAGTAAGTCTCACCAAACTACTTACACAAAACAAATACTCACGGCAATCCCTAGATTTTGAGCACCCTTACGGCCCCGACCCCAACCGCAACGGTTTACTATGCCATACCGCAAGATGGTAGTAAAGCATCGAAAGTTGTCTCTGCGACAGCTACATTGGAATTTGAAACAACGCTTGGGAGTTACAAGATTTATAAAGCGTCGACCTTCTCTGGTGATTTCCCATCAGCCGCTGTTGGTCGCAGTGCGGTATTCAAGGTTTCTGCAGGATCGACACTTGTTGCTACCAAGCTATCTAGTGATGATTTTGCTAATAGTTGTACAGCGACTGATATTTCTATTTGTTGAACTTAGAAGAACTTAGATTTAGGTAGCGGATTGGGAATTGATGCCTCTTGCTTTGAGATTGATCCAATGCGCGGTCTTGAATCCTCTCATAAGGGATACTGCAAATATTGTCGCTGGCTCACTTCCACCACCTCAACCAAAAATCTCCGTCCACTTTGGCTTAAAAGTCCCCTGGGGGTCGTAGTATGCGAGGTACCAAAATAAAGAAAACCCCAAAACCCTACAGAAGAAATCGAAAGCTACCACATTTCCATACCCCTCGTTTCCGGGTTCACATAACAGCATATGTTTCTTAGCCATTGGAAAAAAATACAATCCCCATGAAAATCCAGAAATAATGATAGACCAAATGAAATATAATTGGCTGAATCGAAAATTGTTCATTACGGCGAGTATAATTAAGATCAAGAGCATAGACAGTACGAGGTATCCCAAGCGGCGATTCGGAACCGGCCCCGGAGCGTGGGGTTGTAATGTCAGGATAATTGGGAGATAGATCAAGAACACGATACAATGACCACTGAACCTGAAGGCTCGATATGCCCATCTACGACTCAAGATTGGATCTGGAGGGACGCCAGCCAGATCAGCCCAAGCAAGGAGAGCAAGTTGTAGTACCATGGCAACAGCACTCATTCCCCTCTCATAGAAAGCCAACAACGGAATTTTGGCATGGTCACCGACCTCGTTGGTGAAAGCAGCAAGAATATTTATCCCCTCAGCAATGACGAATGAGATAAAGTAGCAGCAACCAAATACTTGGGTCCACGGATTCCCAGAACACCCCATCAATTTGATGAACGGGAGTAAACCGCCGAACAGGAAGTAGATTCCTCTCACGAATGGCAATCTCTCCAGCGATCGTAGTCCACCAAGTTCGATTTCTTCGTCTGTACCACGGTCAAGTTTGGCTTTTTTCGCAGCGATAAATGCTGAATCGCCTTGGAGAACGTAGAGGAGAGCACGAATGATGATGGTGATAGCATCGAAGGCGCATACGATTGGGGAGCTTCGGAGGTACGTTCTCAGTGAGGGGTCGGAACCGCAAACGCGACCGGGTTGCATCATGGAGTTTATTGCAAGAGGCGGAAGCAACCAAAATGCACTTGCCCATGATATTTGATTCTCGTCCATTGGATTCAGGGTATGAGTTTCATGGAAGTAATTGAGACGTGAGTTGTTGGTGATGAAAAGAGGTGGTTGGTTGGTGGGTTGCGATGAATGTCAAGCCCGTGGGGTTGCACTGAATCCAACCCTGAAACCTTGCTCAACACTCTGCGCGTTTTCTTGTCAACAATTATAATCGAGACTCAAAGGTACAATAGAATAATTAAGATCTAATGGCTCTTATTCTTGTGTTATAAAGAAGTGCTAGTTATGATTGTATCTTTGAATGATGAGTAGGCGAGTTCGAGATAAGGTTAGGAAGGTTAGGTTGGAGGACCAGGTTACAGATACCTCTTGCATTGTTCACTAAGAAATCTCGATATAGCAACTTAAAGTTAAAAACGGCCAGGAAATAGTTGTAAAACCTTCAATTTTAACAAAAAAGCTTGTTTTAAGAGCTTACTATGCTCCTTTTTTCTCTCCATCGTTTTTCTTCCAAGTTAAACCGGGTTTGTACCACCTGGCTCTCATCCGTTTTATTGGCTCTTAATGCTAGTTTTGATCGATCTCTACGACAAAATCTGTCGATGAAGCCGTCGCTCTCACATCATGCGTATCTCTGTATCCGGCATCACTATCATCAAGAATCCATATGTAGAGAATGCGAGCCACGAGTCCGATACCAATGATCAATGGTATTGTTTGGCCTGCTGACGATATTTCTCCAACACCTTCGATTCCATTCCAGCTAATCGTAAGCTCTGTAGCCATGACTACAACAGTGGCCACTGACAATCCCATTGCAGTATTTAGCTGTTGCAACGCTAATCGAGAAGCCGGACTTCACGGAATTAGAAATAGAGCTTCTTTTGGGTTTTCTGGTTGAATACTCACCTAATCTTGTTCCTGTCAGTCTCACTGCTTCTCGTTTCAGTTTCACTCTCCCCATATGAGCTCCCCCGCAGCCGTTTCCGCAACATAAGGAGCAAAATAGCAACGCACGAAATCAAAAGTCCAAAATGAAGTAGAATATTTGCCACCATAAATCCTTTCCCATCCAAAAGCACCCTACCAAAGAAAAAGCCATACTCAACACATCCTTCCTCCTCGCCTGATGCTGAGCCATTAAGATGATACCAAAACCACAGGTGATATATCGAAACTGAAGCGAGGAGGAGAAATTTGAGACCGCTAAACACCGGACCCGCATGTACCCTTGGATGCCGAGTAGGATCTAATCGCGGATCACAGCAAACCAAGAGTCTCCAGATATATATTGGCACGAAGTGAAAATAACCACCGAAAGTAAGGAGAAGGATGATATAAATTTCCACGGGACGTAGGTTGTCTTTGGCCGTCTGAATAAGGAGAGCAATGAAAGATGCAGAAACGAAGAGTGAGTTGGAGAAGCGTAGACCAGGCACCTCGTCGTGGGTCCTTTCAGGCCAGCTCGCGAAGATGGTGCCAAACCATTGCAGGTAGAAACCAATACGGATACCCAGACCATACATGTCCGAGTTGCCGGTGATAGTGCATGTTGTCATTTTTTATGATGTGGAGGTTCGCTATCGCTGAACAGTGAGCGGAAAAAGAGCTGAAGAGTGCGAGAATCCAAGAGCGGGGAACCCTGCAACGCTATGTAGCTAGCGCCCGGCCAAGAATTCGCGAATAGTTCGGCCTATTTACAGTATCGAGTCTAGTATTCTCTCGTTGGAGTTATATACACGAGAGTGGAAGAAGTCTACTCCAAAAAAGGAATTCCTTTTAGTCTGGATACAATCTTCACCTTTTCTCACTTGATGAAATACCAAGGTTAATTTTTCTTTTCCAAGGGACAATTAGAGCGTCCTAGATACACCAAAAAGTCGGAATCGACTAAATCGTAAATCGCAAATCGTAAATTAGAAAGTCGAGCTAAAGTAGAACTTAATAATTATATTATCTAAGCCCTTTAATAAAAAAGGGGTAAGAGAGCATTTTACTACTTCTTAGTCTCTCTCTCTCGCTACTCTTTCCTTCTTTAGTATATTATATGAATATAAAAGTATAGAAGAGAGAGAGAGAGGGCAAGGGGGCGAGTAAACATTTTAGTAGAAAGTTTTTCCTAGCGTAGGTAAGAGGAGTTTAGTAAAAGTAGTAAATAATCCCCGCCTCCCCCCCCCCTCCCTCTCTCTTTCCCCCTCTCTCTCTCTCCCTCTCTTCCTTATTTATAATAGAAAGAATATAATATAATAGTAAAAAGACAATAGTAAAGAGGTAATAGTAAGAGGATAATATTACTACTATATACGTAATATATTTTTTATTATCTCTCTCTATTCTCTAATTAGCTAGTTACTATAGTTAAGACTATCTAACCTAAATGTAGAGGGGAGGGGGGAGAAGGAGAGAGAGAGGGAATTTAAATTACAAATTATTAGAAAGTGATTATTTTTTACGATTTATAATTTACGATTTCCTATTTATGATTTAGTTAATCCGACTTTTTAGTATATTCAGGATGCTGTAATAATGCTTATAAATTTTTTTATTTGGCTCTAAGATTTGTTTTTTGAAGATGGTGGAAGTGAGAGAGTCAAGAGCTTACTTTATCTATCTAACAGTTTTCATTATAGTTATTTAAGCATCGCAAATCTCACGCTTGAAAACACCTATAAAATGGTATTCTAACAGTTGTTTACTCTTGCTAAGCCATTTACTTGAAACTTAAAGGAATTCTATCTATCAAGAAATTCTTCCTATAATCCATTTAATTTGGTAGATTGTCGTTTGGTAGTGCTTTCTCTCTTGTTCACTGAATGAGGGCAAGATCTTTCCCCTTTGCCAAAACAATTTTGGGGGTGTTATTAGCTTAACTGAAACCAAGGTAGCCGTAACACCAATCATGTTATCATTCTTCGAGCCGAAATTGCGGTAGTTTCATTAATTATATTATGTGGTTGCTATTATCCCATATCCCTTTGCCCAATTAAGCTAATGTGATCCAAGTACCCTCTGATGGCACACCTTCTTGAGTAATGAATAACAAATAGATTCCTAAATCGCTAGTCAGCAAACACTCATCAAACTTCAACGAAGCAAAACATCAAACATACCAGGCGGCATCACACTAGCATCCCGTGGTGCAGTGACCGTGAAATCATAACTATTGGCAACTGCCTTGAAGCCACACATCACGGTTCTTTGTCCCATTCCCATTCCATGAGTATGGAAGCCTTGCGCCATCAAGCTGATCTTGATTTCCCCTCGAATTCTTGCGCCTCCCTTCAATCTGCTCTGCATCGTGAATTCCTCACCATAAGTAATAGTTTCCGGAGCGGTGATGATGAGAGGACGACCGCGAGAAGAGACCCCAGCGAGGTAAGGAGGTGAGAAGATTTCAACCCGGTATTCAGTTGGGAAAGCGGAATCCTGACGCTGTTGTTGTTGCAAGGCACAAGTGTGCCCGTTGTTGCGGAAGAATGGCCAGTCGGACCAGACTTTCCCGGTTTTGCTGTAGGTGACGACGGGGTTGGATCCGGCTACAAGTACTTCTCCCTATATTTCTTGTTAGTTCATGGGTGGTAGAAATCAAAGAAGGAGAGCATACAGATGGCAGTAACGTGGCGACAGAGTGGTACATTCTGGGAATGGTGGTGGCAGGCATGCTAGTGAAACGGCTTCCGATAGGTCCATTTGGGTTGTAGATCATGGGAATCAGCACTGGGTCATCGGCTTGTAAACCACCAGCGGACCCAGTGCGAGCTCCATTGATAAAGAGAATTGTTCCATCAGGTAAGGAAATTCCGTCCTGTTCAAACTTTAGTAAGAGCTTCCATAGAATTGACCACAGCTGCACACTTACACTCATAACCTGGGCCCCATTAGGCATAACGTCGTCTTCAACCCATTTGGCCCCTTCACTATTTGGTGCAATTCTCCAACAATCATCCAATCCCTTTGGTACTGGGATGTCCCCACTGGCTCCTCCGCAAATCAAAACAGTGGGCTCGTAATCGGGGTATTGAAGTGGCAACAAGATAGCCGTTGCCGAGGAAGGAAAGGTGCGTGGTTGCATTGGTGTATCGGGCAGTGTTTTGACAAGAACATCATTTTTATAGTCCCAGATAACAGAGCGATTTCCAGCAACAGTAAACACGTGGTCTTGGCTCTCGGAATTTGGGAGTGTGTAGAGAATGGGGTAAAGGTTGTAAGATTTTCCTGGAACGAGGTTTTCCTCCTTGGTGAACTCAAGAATTGGGAGGGTTACCGGGGCTTTAGGTTGGCTCCCATCCACGTGGCTACAAAAGTTGTTAGCTGCGATATTTGAGAACGAATTGTTGGTCTGTTATACATGATTTCGTAGGTTGGGACGTTGATGGAGGCTTCATTTAGTACCAAACCACCCACGTTTGAACCACCGACGACAAGAATACTACCATCGGTCATAGTAAGGGAAGTAGGATACCAACGATAGACTTGCAACTTGGTCGCCAACTCCACCCAATCAGTTGTACAGGCTCCATTTTCACATGGCCCAGAATTAAAAGTCCTCAACTTATCAAAGCCCTCAGCGACACCACCACCGACCTCCGCGCCAGATAGATTAAGTAACGTTCCATTAGGAAAGAAAGATCCAGCCGAACAGAAAGTATTCGACTCTGGTCGGAGGGCACGGATTGTGTTTGTAGCAAGATCATACTCAGAACCGAACACCGAAATGTCAGTACCCTCGTATTTCCAAGATGTCTTCGAGTGTTCTCCAGTCACCACATTAGCGCCAAGTCCGAAGTTTTCGTGATAGTTGTCTATGAAAACCACTGTTTGGGATTTTGGTGGGGTAAAGACCATCTGTGCGCCAACTCCAGAGGTACCGACGGTTCTAAATCCCGTTGCTAATGCAAGAGATGGCAGTAATAATGTGGTGGCGGCCTAAACTCTGAGTTAGTTGAAGCGAAAAGAATCATTGAGAAGCTTTCTTACCGCCCGAATTATTGAAGAAACCATTTTTGCTAAGAGATTATAAAGGACCTAGCGAAATAAGAAATAAAAAAGAAAGTATGCTGGTGATCAGCTAGGACGAGTGACTTGCGTCAACTCTGTAAAAACGAAGAACGAAGGTGGAAAAACCGTAAGGGTTGCCAGAGGAAAGACAGCGAAAGAGGAGCGTTATACCTTCATAACCCTCAGACATCGCGGGTTTCCGTTTTTGGGATCTGTGATCCACTGCAAATGCCAAATGGGGGTTTGGGAATACCAGAGTTTACCCACGCGGGTTGCTGTTCAAAAAGAGGATCAAACGCCAGAACCTCGACTCCACAAACACCACTTTAACACTCAAAACCGACATCTTGATTCTATTTTCGGCCTTCACCGGGCTTTCGAAAGTTTAATTATGCATGTAAAATTGCTGTTGCGTTCATGGTCATAATTTACTTCGTCTCTGGCGAAGTGAAGGTTAAATAGAGAGGTCACTTTATATACTTTTCAGGGGGTTTTTTGATGTCATAAGACATCGGAAATGTAGCAATTGCTCTCTTCGGATAACCTTCGTTACGCCTGGGACGAAGTATATCAAAAACATCCACCAGTGCACGGTGCCTTCCATACATGCCGTAAATGAGAGAGCCCGGCCGGAGCAGGATCCGTTTTAGATTCTTCCGCTGAGATCGGATGAACGAGTGCGAGGCGACGAGGCTGTGTTTTGTAACCTTGGCTTGGCAGGGGGAGGAGAAAACTTTTCAGGAACAACGCAGTACGGCAATATTTCGGCAACGAGTTTCTGTGCTAGCAATGTCAATACAGATATAAAACACAGACTTTTTGAACTGCAGAAGCCTCTTCTTGAGAATTGAGAGGACCAGGCTACTTACTGCGATGTTATCAAGTTCTCTGCCACTTCAGACTTGAGGGGCATCTTTCGATTCCAAACCCCAGAACAACAAGCTTCGCTAGAGTAAAAACGAGATTTGATCAAAGCGCCTACGCTGGAACGAGGTGGATGCCATCCCCCACTTTGGTTCGGCAGCCCTTTTGGATTTTTTCTGGGCATTGGAGGGATCATGGACTACCAGAAATGCTCACTTTCCCCTCTCTACATATGAACCTCGTGGAATTGTTTTCGTAGATAATAGGAGGCACACCACGGCTACCAAGAACCAATACCATTTTTGGGGGGTTTTCTTCTTAGAAATCTGCTGGTGGAAGACGTTTTCCAAGAGACCTTCGTCGCGATAGGGGCATTTTTATCGCGATTCCCGAACTCTGAATTACCAACCAGCCAAAACCCAGGATTTTGATATTTACAAATCAATCCCACTCGCGAGTTCCCATTCTAACTTTAGGGTTTCTCGGGTACTTTTTATATAAGTAGCTGTTGTCGTTAGGTTCACAACTACTTTTTATGGTGGGAATTCGGGTGTCTCACGAACTCTGACAACCCCTGGCAAAGGCATTACTTAAATAGAGTAGCCCCCGGCATAACTAAGAAGGATTTTAAGGCGATCCTCTAAATATTAAACAAGGTTGTACTATTGGCGATCCCAAAGCTTAATTAAGAGCGAAGGATTCTAGAGTTAACCTTAATTTTGTCAGCTTTACGATCGTTGCGAATCAACGTGTGTGATTTTGAATTACGTAACCATGAATTTACATCAACATATGTAGTACCTAACTGAAAGTATTTATAGATGATAGAATAGTTACTACAATGATTAACAGATGCTACTCGGTTGCACTTTTGTAGATGCCTAATTGCCAATTTCTAAGGTTTTATGGTTACTTTTTAAAGTGCTGTGGTTGTAGAGGCGTCAGCCAGTAGGAGACCTGGAATTCTTTGGGAATTCAATGATCGCCCTCTAGAAAAAGGGACGTTCTCAGACCTCGAAGGATTTAGATTAGATAACAGGGTATTTTTGGTGGTGAAAACCGCCAAGTGTAGGTTAAAGAACGTAATTGGGCATCTACAAAAGTGCAACTGAGTAGGAAGATTAAAGAGGCTGAGCTAGAGGCTCGGCGGGAGGCTTAGGCTTGCCTATCTCAGATATACGATCTGTTCAATCAAAGAAACATAGTCTGGGGCTATTCAGTAGGCGGTGAGAAAAGAGCAACTACCACAAAAAGTATATATTAGCTGTAAAAGACTGTTGTTCTCTTATTTTCTTCATTGTTATATTGACATCTTGTTTCCTTTCTTTTCCCTACTCTTGCCTTCCAAGTAGAGCTTCTATCTCACTTCACCTTTCCACCGGACGGCATTTAGTAGCATCTTTGCGAGCGCCGACACCATGTACTCGAGACCATGCCTTTTGGTGCTCGCATTCTGGGCTGCTCATGGTCTGGCGGCCCCGGCTATCCAACCAGTCGATATTGACTCGCCTTCGTCCCAAGACCACCAAACTCTGCGCAGATACACGCCCAACTTTCAAATAGCCAAACGAATGTCTGGCTATCATATGCAACAGATCACAGCAGGCAAAAAGATTGATCTCGACCGTGAAGACCACCTCGTACCTATGCTTTTCGGCGCGGGAGAGGGAGTCGACATTTACGTCTTGGATTCCGGCGTTCGCACCTCGCATATGTTGTTTGGAGGAAGGGCTTCTCATTTCAATGATCGAGACACGCCATACACGAAACAGGTCAAAACGGTCAACGATGAGGAAGGCCACGGAACTCATGTAGCAGGTATTGCCGCAGGTCATAGGTCCGGTGTAGCTCAATGGGCAAACATCGTCAACGTCAAAGTTGGTTGCAACAATCCCAGAATCTGTCAGGGAGATACGAGTGGTGTGGTGACTGCAATCCGAGACATCGTCAAAAGACACGAGGAAAAGAAAAAGAACCCCCCCAAGGGATGGAAAGGATCGGTTATCAACTGCTCGTTTGGACTTGAGTCTAAGAGTAATGTTTTGAATAGAGCCATCGACGCAGCGTTCAATGCCGGCATACCAATATCCGTTGCTGCGGGGAATAAGGAAGATGGAACAACGGTAGATGCAGCGGGCACCTTGTGCGGCTCCCATAACACGATATGCGTGGGTGGGGTCGAGAAAGAATATAACAAAGGCTACGTATGTTGTTGAACTCCACCGTTTCCCATAAGTCCATAAGTCCATATCACTAACGAGCTATGTTCAGTTCTCAAGGGGTGGGTCTCTTGTAGACATCTGGGCTCCTGGAGATTGGATAATTTCTGCTGGCAAAAACAGCGATAAGGAGATGGTAGCCAAGACTGGCACCAGCATGGCCACGGGTGTGGTTTCAGGCATCATGGCAACTATTGTTGGCTACGAAGGTCTCAAAGATAACGCCAGGCTCGTTTACGACCGTGTTTATGCGAATGCCATTTCCGGTATAGTGGGGGACTTAAGCAAAGGGGAGAAGAATCTCTTTGCTCAGACTGGCATTGCTAATAGCGGTGATCACCCTTACTACGGCCCTGGTACCGACTACAACCCTTTCATCGATCCATATGGATCAGGTCCATTGAAGAACCGAGCCGGAACAAAATCCCGCAACAGCCATGCCGTCGACAAGAGAATCAAGGCCCCAAATGTTGATGGTTATAAGACGGTCAAGGTCGAGGACAAAGATCCAAAAGACAACAAACCAGCAGTAGTTACCCAAGAAGAGACGTTTCAGGTGGATAAATCTGGAGCCGGCACTGAAGTGGAGAAGATGCCCACGATCACTGATGACGGGGACAACGGCAGCGGACCTAGCAAAGATCGCCCGCTGGTGAATGGCAAGCCCATCTGCGACGGCAACCAGGTCCAGAAAGATTGTATTGGAGGCGTCCTACCTCACGTTGTTGATTACAGTGGGCCACAAGCACCAACTTGCATGAAAGCAGACGGCAGCCAGGGCTCCAGTCCACGCTTAAACGCCGCCGAGTTACGGAATCAGGCGTCGGGCTATTGCAAAGAACTCGTCGATAGAAGGTGGTTGTTGAAGGATGGCGCAAACCCCAAGCCGGCCCTCGTAGCGGGCAAGGCAGAGAACGGCGCGTCTATGGTCCTCGCCGTCATGTACTATAAAGGCTCGTGCCCGAAGGACAAGTCGAAGAGTGAGATGGACTTTGGTACCTTGGGCGTCGATAAGTGTGTAGAGTATCTGAGTAATACCCTCGCACATCTGTGCCTTTTGGACAAGTCGTGGGGAGCCGCATGGAATAAAGATTTCGAGGTAATGGGGGGCGCGTGGGCAACAGATTGTGCCATGTTCAGTGTCTTGGGTCAAAAGGATTAATATATAGGGGGTTCCCTTTCATCTGCTTAGTTGTATTGTGTAACATATTCATCGAGTGTTTAATTGAATAAAATCGTCGCATTTTAGCTGTGGGATCGGAAAATCATTGCTGTCTTTAGACCTTGCCCAAACTTTGAAAGGGATGATCTTTGGTTATCAGTGTAGAAGTTTATAAATCGAAACAGAACAGTCTAGAAGAGCCTGTTATATAGCTGTCGACATGTGTGTCTCTTTGCCTATTATAACAATTGAATGATTCCAGGGAGAAACAGCGGTCTTAAGAAAAAAAAACAGGGCTAGCGAAATCATTAGTGCACCTGGATATATATATATTGATATATTGTGAGCAGTTCAAAAAGAAGAGAAACTTAGCATTTAGAAAATAAAGAAGGTCGAGATGTCGTTGGTCATTTGGAAGGACCTCGGAGCCTTTTGTGGCGAACAGCCGAAAAGGCCCCCAATTATTTGTTTTTGTTTTTGGTATTTTGGTGGCGGTGCAGAGGATGGCGTATGTATCTGACGGAATGCGCGGAGGATAAATTTTGGCTGAAGCTGTCACCAAGAAATTCATTGGGCTATTCCGTGTTATTATACAACAATTGCCGCAATCTCGCAGTTTCATCTTTTCGTGTTTCTCTACGCTGGTAAACTTCATAGTTACACTGTTTTCCCCTCCAGTTTTGGTTGTTATACCCCGCTATCTCACCTTTTCATTTATTTATTAATTATCTAATAAATAAAGTAAGAAAATTAGAAGTAGATACTAGATTTATTTATCTATTATCGTAGAATAAGTAATACTAAGTAATAGATTTATTTATTAAAAGTCTCTATCTAAATTATTTACTAGTAATCTTTAGTAGTTTAAGTATTATATACTATTAATTAAATTATAAACTTTTTAAAATATTAGTTTTTAAACTCTTTAATATCTTTTAAGAAACTTTATAGTATTCGCTAGCTATTCTATTTATTATAGCTCTTTTATTTATTATAATTTCTATTTCAAGTTAGTTATTAATAGCTACTATATCTGAAATTTTTAAAATAGAATTAAGAAAGAGTTTAATTCTTTCTATTTTTTCTTTAAGTCGACGCTAAATATCGTAGTAGTTTCTAATATAGTCTAAACTATTCTTCTAATATCTCTTATAATAGATAACACGTTTTTAATAGAGTATATAACTTACTAATATATATAGTTATCAAAAGCTTAGTACTTAATATTATTCTAGCTTTATAAAATTATTCTATAGCTTATATTCTTCTCTTAGAAAATAGTTATAATATAGAAATCTTCTTAGAGATCTTTCTAGCTATATTACTTTTATTAACTTAAATACTTTTAATATTAATTTAGCTATATTTTTATAATAGCACGAAATATATATAACTATAGTAGAGGCATATAGGAGTGCGTATAGTAGAATAACGTATATAGATACTAGGTACTAATATAGAAGAAAATAATAACTATCTCTCTTCTATACTAAATATAAACGTCTATATATAAGAGGTTAGAAGCTTCTAAGTTCTAATAATAATAATAACTAAGCCTTGTCTAATATAGCTAATACTAAATAATAAGAGCTGAAAAGCTAAATATATAACCTTTGAACCTTTAGAAAGCTAAATATATAATATCTAAATCTTAATCTCTTTTATATATAAATATTAGATATTAATACCTTTAATACTTCGCTTATATTAGTATTAGTTATTTGTAATCTCAGCTCTAGAGGTATTAGAGGTATTAGTAGTACTTAGAGATATCGGTAGTTTTATAAATACTAATAATTTAAGATAGTACTATTATATAATAATCTAGGATAGTATACTATTATATCCTCTCTTCTTTAAAAAGACTTATCTTAAGTCTTTAGTTATTAACTAGTATAGTATTAGGTTAATTAAAGTATTATTTATCTCTTTATTATAAAAAATATAATTTATCTACTATTATAGTATCTAGTAGTTAAGGTAGAGTTAGTAGCTAGTAGTATTATTATTTAAGAGCTAATCGCTCTTTATTTACTACTATAAGCTATATAATAATAGGATATAAATAAAAGAGAGGCTAATAATTAACTATTAAGTAGAAAGTAGTATACTACTATAGAGTTATTATATTCTTACTATTATTATATATTATAATAGTAATTATTAAGTAATAAATAATAATTATAAAGTAATAGCTATTATTATAAGTAGTATATTAGTAGACGACTTTTCTCTAATTCTAACTTCTCTTCTTCTTTTCTTTTTATTTAAATAATATAAATAGTAAGAATACCTTCTAAGTAAGTATATTCTTATATACTAACTTATCTTTTAGAATATATATATATATTATATATATATATAAAAGTAAGTTCTTCTCTTCTTAATTAGACTTAATTTTAAGGCTAATCTAATATAGTAAAATGTCTCTTCTATATTCTCCTAGTATACTTCTAGTTATCTACTAAGTCTACTACGTTTAATACCTTTAAGTAAAATCTTAGAATAGAGATTATATATATACTTTTAAGAAGCTAAAGTTAAAGAAGTATAAGTACTATATTAAGTAAAATACTATATATATCTTAGTAAGTTTAATCTTAAATATATATTAAATTTATTCTAACTTAAGTAGTTATTATAGTTTATTAAGAAGGAGTTTAATAAGCTTAAGCTTAAAAAGGAGAAGAGAGAGATTAAGAAAGCTACTAAGGCCTTAGATAAGGTATTAGTTATTACTAGTATAAAGGTACTAAAGAATAGTTTAAAAGTATAATTTACTCTCTTAGAAAAGACTTAGGTACTTTATACTAAGGTTACTATAAGTACCTCTTACTTATTAAAAGAGTTTTAATTACTAATATTTAATAGTCTTTATACTATACTATAGAGAGTAAGACCTCTATTTAAACTTAGGTTTAAGTTCTCTTTAAAGCTTATCTAAAGAGTTTATAAACGTCTTCTCTAAAGCTAGTTATAAGAGGTTATTAAAGTAAGAAGCGTACTTATAAGAAGGAGGTAGAGGAAAAGCCGATTTAGGCTTCTTATACTTAGGAAGGTAAGAAGGAGAATAATAAGTTAGAGGAAGAAGAGACTATAGCTTAGAAAGAGTTAGTAGGCTCTATTTTAGTAGTAGCTTAGTCTTAGTTCTTTACTTTATTAATTTTAAATATTCTTATTAGTTAGTATTTTATCTTAGGTTTTTATTATAAGTTCTTTATTAAAAGTAACTAGAATTAAACAGTATTAATAGAGTTTTATAAATTAACTCTTTTACTTAATTCTTATTTAATTCCTATATATTAAGCTATTTAAAAAGGTATTAAAGTAGTCTTAACTCTTTTAGATATTTAGTATAAAAGTCTCTTAAATAATATAATAAACCCTAAAAATTATCTTTATAATACTAAGTAGGATCTAAATTATATCTAATCTATTTTACTTAATATTATAGCTATCTTCTAAAAAGTCTACTACTAAGTATTTCTTATATCTCCTATTCTTATATACTTTTAATAATATCTAGTAAGAGCTCTAGAGCCTCTTATTCTAGTAAAACAGTATTTAAATCCTTTAAAAGTATATTAAAAGTAAAAATATTATAAATTAATAAGCTTTTAAGAAGTTTTAGCTTATAAGAATATCTTATATATTCTAGTATTTTAAAAGATTCTATCTACTATTTAGTAAGCTTTTAGCTAAGACGATTTATCTTAAGATTCTTAATAGATAAGTAGACTTTATCTCTAATATCTTAGTTAATAGCTCTTTAATACTAGTTTATATTATCTTCTATCTTTTTCTAAGTCTTACTTATATTATCTTTAGCTATCTTCTAAGTAGAGTATATATATTAAGCTACTTCTACTACTTTATTATAGTTAAGTTATTCTTAAAGAATAGAAGTCTTTAGTATATTCTAGTTCTATAAAGTCTTTAGGTTAAGTCTAAACTTAAACTAATAAGAGTTTATACTAATAGATAAGTATAAAAGTATTATTTATACTCTATTTATTAAAGGGATTAATTTACTCTAGTTATCTTAATAATAGGTTATAAAGAGCCTTAGTCTTTAATTAATATATCGGTTTATTATCTCTATCTATCTATCTATCTATTTATAATAGGTAGTACTAAGCTTAAGCTTAATACTAATTATTTAATAAAATTTAATCTAAAATAATAATATAAATTAAGGTTTTTAATTAAATATAATTAATTTAAAGTAGTAGCTAAAATAGTAAATCTATTAAATAAAGAGTTTAACTAGTTTTTTAGTATCTATAGTTAAGTAATAAAGTATTAATACTAAATCCTTTCTAAGTTAGTTAATAAATACTAATATAGTATTAAATCTATATTTATCTTTTAAGAATAATTTAAAGTCTATATATAAATATTATATAAGATAGTTAAGTATAAGTAAAGAGTAAAGAAAGCCTTATTACTTAGTTTATTAAAGATAGAAGTATTTATAAGCTTAATAATTCCTTATATACCTCTTATAGTCTAAAAATATTTTAGCCTAGTAGTAGTATTATACTAATAACTAGTATATCTTTTTTATACTTAAGTAAGTACTAGATACTTAGTTATAGACTTCTTAAATTAGTTTTATATAAAGTTTAATATTCTTTTAAATATAAAGTTAATTCTTAAAAAGTAGTAAATTATCTAATAAGAGGTAGTATTTATCTAGAAGTTTATAATATTCTTTCTAAAAGAAGTATAAGTTATCTTTTTTTAACTTCTAAATTATATCTAAACTTATTCTTAAAATAATATCTAACTAAATTATATTAAAAAAGGTAGACTATTCTTATAAAAGGATTTAAGTAAGTTTAGTATTAATTTAAGAGTCTAAATAATTAGATATTAAAAGAGTATATAAGTAACTATCTACTTTAGTTTAATTATAGGTTTTTAAGTCTTATTTATATTAAGTTAATATATCTACTTTTTAATTACTCTTCTTAAATATAAATTAGATTTAAAAGTTAAAGTCTAATAAAAACTCTATTTATTAGACTTACTTAGCTATAAGTAGCTTAGTTATTATAAAGTATTCTAATAATCTATAATCTAAATATATATTAATATATTTTTAATATAATATAAGTTTAAGATACTATTTCTTAAAAGCTTTTATAATAGTAGATAGCTTTTTATTATAAATCTCTTAGTTTAATTTATAGCTAACTAGAACATATAAGTAGAACCTAATAGAGTACTAAAAACTATTATATTATTATAAGAATATATCTACTATTACTCTTTCTAAAGAGTCTATTTCTACTTTTATATTATAATTAGAGTTAAAGTAGTATAAGGTTTATATAGTAAGTAGTCTAGTTCTTAGTACTTTAAAGGCTTCTTTATATTTAAGTATCTATAGAAATAGCTCTATAGAGTATATTATTATAGTTAAGAGTTTAGTAATTTTAGTATAACCTTTAATAAATTATTTATAGAATCTTATAAACCTTAAATAAGACTTTATACTTATTATAGTATTAAGTTAAACTTAGTTTTATAAAAGCTCTACTTTTTTAAAATTAACTTTAAGTCTTTTTATAGTTAAGATAAATCCTAAGTATTTAACTTTAGTAATACTAAATTTACTTTTCTTAATATCTACTTAAAGTCTTACTTCTTAAAACTAATTTAAAACCTTCTTAATCTATTTCTTATATTCTTTAATAGTATTTAAATAAATTAAAATATTATCTAAGTAAATAATATAAAAGTTATTTAAATAATTAATTAAGATATTATTTATATAATATTAATAGATAGTAAAGCTATTATAAAGTTTAAAAGAGAAGACCTTATATTTATATATACTATACCTAGTTTTAAACGTAGTTATCTCTTCTAAGTTAAGGTCTATTTAGATATAATAGAAAGCTTATCTAATAACTAATTTAGTAAAGATTTTAGCTATTCTTATTCTAGAAAAGAGCTTATTAATATAAGAGATTAAGTAAGGATTATTTTAGGTTAAAGTATTTAGCTTTTTATAATTAATATAAAACTATAATTTATTACTATTAGCCTTTTTAATAAAGAGTACTAAAGAGGTAAAAGAGCTATTACTATTAATAATAAACTCTTTATCTAGGTTCTTTATAAGATACTCTCTTATAGCTTTAAGCTTTATAGTTAATTATTAATATAGAGGTAAAAAGGAGTTAGAAAGTAGCTTATTTAAAGTAATCTTATAATTATATTTATAGTAAGAAGGGAGCTTATTAGAAGCTACTTTTAAGAATATGTTTTTATAAGATAAGTAATATTTTAGGAGTTAAGCTTATATTAGAGCTCTTATCTTATTATTATCTTAGAAAGAGGATAATCTCTTATTAATAATCTAATCTAGCTTATAAAGGCTTATTATATAAAATTCTAAATTAGGCTATTTTATATTATAATATATTATGTTTATACTTATTTTATAGATAAAAGAGTATAGAGTTTAGCCTTTTAATACTATATTAGTAGTTTATAAAAGCTTTAGACTAAAGTTAGATATTAAAATTTTAAAAGATATTATTATAGATAGAAATAATAACTTAACTATATTTATAAGTCTATCTTTTTTATATCTTTCTTATTACTAGATAGTATATTCTCTTTAGTTTATATCTAACTAATAATTTAAAAAGGGTTTCTAGTTTTAGCTAAAAAGAGAAAATAAAATTTCCTTATTATAGTAGAGAGTTAAGAAGTATTTAGTTAGCTAAGTAATCTAGTTTTTTAAGAGGTTAAGAAGAACTTTAAAATAGTTTAACTACTTATTACTAATAATTAAGTCTTACTATTTAAGATCTAGGATAATAAAGAGATAGTTATAAATATAACGTTTATCTATATTTAGATATAGTTATATAAACTAAGTTACCTAGCTTTTAGTACTATTATTATATTTATAAATAGATACTAAATAAAGTAGTTTCTAGATTTTTAAACTTATTACTTTTAATAATTATAAAGCTAGAAGTTAATTTAGAAATAGGTACTTATTTACTTCTATATCTACTAAAGCTTATATTTTAATACTATATCTTTATATACTAAGAGTAGTATTTATAAAGAACTATTTTCCTTTTATAAGTTTAAAAAGGTTAAGTTTAGCTAGATTATATTTATATAAGCTTAAAAAGGTATTTTTACTTAAGCCTTTTTATTTTTCTCTTAACTTAGATTAGAGTTAGAGTACTCTTTAAGTAGTTATTCTTTCTTAAGTTAATTATTTATTTTATTAATACTAGGTAAATTAAGATAGTTAAGCTTAATATATTTAAATTTCTTATAATTATAATACTTTATACTAGTAGAGAATTAGTCTATAAATAAAGTCTTTAATCTTTTACTAGTAGAAGAGAGCTTAAGAGTTTAAGAAGTTTTTTAAGAACTAGAATAAAGTCTATATAAGAGTAATAAAGGTTTTATTAAGAAACTAGATAAGGATTAGTTAGTATTAAGCTTTTAATATAATAAGCTTATTATAATAGGTTTTTTAGTACTTATTATACTAGTTATATATAGCTTAGTATTATAATATTATTCTTTATCTATAAATTAAAAGTCTCTTACTATCTTATTAAAGTTAGTATTCTAGTATCTCTTATTATTAACTAATTAGGTTTAAAGCTAAGATATAAGCTTCTCTTATAAATAATAGAATTTATCTTACTTATCTATAATAGAATTTATCTTACTCTAATACTTCTCTAAGTATTATTATACTTAAAAAGTAACTTTTAAATTCTATAAAACTTTCTTCTATATAACTCTTCTATCTTATCTAAAAAGACTAAAAGGTGTTCTAGGTATCCTCCTTCTTATAATTAGTTAGATAATAAGTATTAAGAAGTTTAATTATTTCTTTATAATCTTTAAATATTATCTTACTTATATTAGACTTATATTAGAGCTCTAAGTAGTTCTAAGTAAGTTTTATTATTATCTTTTAAATAAGAGCTTTATAAGTTAAAAGTATCTAATAATAGTTAACGTTTATATAGAGTTAATTATATATTAATATTCTCTATTACTTATATATAAGTAAAATACTATTATCTAAAAGTTTAATTTTCTTTATAATCTTACTTTTAATAGGTTAAAAGGCTTTTAAAGTACTTTTAAGCTATAAGTATAAAGTAGGTTATTATAAAGAAGGAATATTAGAAGTAGAGTCTTATCTCTAATAATAGTTTAAAAAGATAGAAAGAGGTATTTATATAGGTTAGATAAGACTTAGACTTTAGTTATTATTTAGTAGTTATTAACTAATTTACTATACTAGGTCTAATAATTAAGTAATCTAATTATCTTACTTTAAAATTCTCTATTCTTTTTCTTAATCCTTAGCCTCTATAACTTAGATTATACTCTATATCTTATCTATATTAAAGAAGTCTTATTAATCTCTCTAGCTTCTAAGTACTAGGCCTTTACTTTTATTATTCTTAGGCTTCTTAATATTCTTAGAGGTATAGTACTAAGTTAAGAACCTTTTAATAAAAGCTTAACTTTATTCTCTAAAAGAGGGCTTTATACTTAAGAGTAGAGCTTAGAAGGGACCTAGAGTTACTCTAGATTCTAATATATTAAATATTAAATTAAAGAGAGAGAGAGAGTAAAATTAGATTTAGAAGCCTTCTAGATAACTATTATAAGTTAACTTATTTACTAAATCTAAGGTTATTAGAACTCTTAAGAATACTTAGTATATTCTAATCTCTTAATATATCTATAATACGATTTTTACTAGCTATTTATATAAATACTAAACTCTAGTATTACTAGCTATCTAAGTAGTCTCTAATTACCTAACTATATAAGAATATTATTATAATATTCTAAATTAAAAGTAAATCAACTTCTAAATAAAGAGTAGTAATAAGCTTAAAAGAGATATTATTAAGGCTATTACTAGTAAAGAAGAGTTATTATTTTTATATAATAATATAAAATATATATAACTATAGTAGAGGTATATAAGAGTATATATAGTAGAATAATATATATAGATACTAG
>LLCB01000418.1:0-40457 GCA_001414345.1 Hymenoscyphus infarciens
GGGGGTGGCTTCTGGATAATTGGGGGGGGGCTGTTTCTTGTTTTGTGGGCGAATTACTGGGATATACGAAGAGAACCTCGGAGTATTCACGATGGGAGAGGAAGAGAGGCCTAGACTGTCTTTTTGTTGCCCTATTCGAGATATTGAGGGTGATTTTTTATCAATAACGAATAATGAAACTAGTAATTGAATATATTCTCAATATGATTATGATAAGAAGATGCACCTTGTAGTGCTCTCAATAGATAGTCATTCAATGGTTAATCTACGGATATAATCACTGTATTATCCATAGTTATCTAATTAAGACAAATAACTTAATTAGCATATCTATAAATATCGATTGAATAGCTAATATTTGTATAGCTCTTTTAGTATAAGAGAGAATATATATACTCTTCTTAGTATCCCTTCAGCTCTCTATACACCCCACGTGCACTAGCGTACAAAATTGAGACGCGCAACGAATATCAGACGTGTTATATTAGTCCTGTCCTAAGAGAGTACTGTTCTAATGTTCGTTCTTATTAGTAAGATATACTAGTCTTAGTATTATCTTGCTTAGTTTTACACCGGTGTTACTAACACTTATAGAAGTGGGGCTTATAGTGAGCTGAAGGGATAAGAAATAAGATATAGCAAAAAGGATAGTATAAAATCTAACCTCTTTATGTTAGGAAACTAGACCCGCCTACTCAAGTACCCACTTTTTATTTATTTCAACTACTTATAGGTCTTCTAGAATTAACAATCAGATTTATCCATTGGATAAGACAATTGAACACTTTTAGTATCTTAAATCAGATATATCGAAAAGTTACTAGATGACTATCTATTGAGAGCACTGGGACTATGAAGTTTTTTTGCCCGAACGGGAATGTTTTTTGAGAGATTAGGCATCGTGGACTATGCCACAGCTCTAGATGCACCACTAGTAGAAATCTTTTTATCTAGTGGACCCGGGTTGCTTGGACAGGGTAAATTAGTTTGGTTCGCTCCTGCCACGAAACGGTCCTGAGCGTAGGTCACGTGCTTTTTTATCACTGAGGTTCACGTCAAGGACCCGGAATCAAGACCCGAGTTAAACACAAACAACGGTACACAATATGAATGCGATGATAATTTTTGCGATCTAGAAGAAAGAATCGTGAATCCTGTTTATTGCTGTACGTGGATCGGAACACATTTAAGCGAGGAGTTCGACCGAGAGGAGTAGCTTTTTATTTTTGATTCCCGTTTATTGAGTCGGAATCTTGGGTTCTTGGTGGAGATCCATGACCAAGACTGGGATTTAATTTACCGCGGAAGAGACGCGCAGAATAAGGTACAAGAGATGGCATCTCCGTCCTTCGTTCCTTTCATATCAAAGAGTCGACCAAGAGATAATCCTCGCTCCTTCCTCCAAGCTTACGACTTAAGCTTAATGAGACTATATAATCACGAGGTAACCGTGAATTCATCCTCTATGTAGGAGCCAAAGACACCTCTGCTTTTACTTAGCCTCGATAACAGGCCTTTATGTAAAGACGATTTTCCAGCCTATTTTCTCTCAATCTACCAACTTTGAATATGTTCTAGACTCAATCATATCTAATTTCTGGTTTCTGGGACATTTATCTTAGCTCAAATTGCCTTGATCTCTGAAAGACTCCGATTTCGGATATCTTTGAGGGTTTCTTGGGATGTGACGTTGTGACGGCGCTAAAGTTTGGCTTTTGGTACCACAACGACTGAGTTTTTTTGAGATGTCATGACGTGTGACGAAATAGCCTCCCATATCATCTATGGGGAGCATAAACACTGTTTGAATGAAGTCTGTGTGCATTGTGAATATGAGTGGAATATTTAATCAAGGGAAATACGTAGTTTTCAACACACAGAAAGGCTAGTTGTTCCCACACATGAATCTGATGAAAGCTGTACTGGAAGAAAGATATAGTGAGCAAAAAGTTTCAAATACCTTCCCTTCCCATTGGCCTAAATTTATCCTCCATTTGCTCCAAGGATAATAAATAGCGTCCGCTTCACCCCCGCAACGCAAACATACCGATTTTGGAGCTTTAGTCACAACACTCAGTTCTCCTTTTTTCATTGCAAGAATCACGGTGAATTCCAATTTGTCCCAGTACCTCTCCTCACATGAAACATCCCTCAGCCTAGCCCTTCGTTTTGAGTCCTGCTGCTGTTCATTTTCAACAAGCATCTGTATTAGGAAGCAACACACAATCGCTACTTCCATACCAGCACTCTACCTTTGAAACGCGCCCACAACCATTTTGCCTGCAATACCAGTGTTATATCTGTACTTGTCAATCGCACTTCAGCACTTGTCGAATTCAGATACCCTGTGCAGCGCGCATTCTCGATTGTTACCCTCGACCCGCGTGCCTCCCCGCCGTCACTTGATCAGAACCTGCGACGCGGTCCCTTACAGTGGTCTCGTTTGCTTCTTGCGACTGCAGATTTACTCATCTCCTTCCCCCCAGTGTTTTTCTGGGCCAATCAGGCCTGGAATTCCGTCCTTCATCACACAATACACACCACCCATACTCAATCCTAATTCAGAAAGCTTCTCTCACGATGCAAATTAAGGAGACACCCTTTTCGAACCCGCTTGCTGACACCAAGGGCTCAGCTATCCAGCCAGCAAATACCCCCCGTTCTCCCACGCCCGGCGCAATGGCGCCAGGATCGGGTGCCAGTGCTGTTGCAGCATCTCCCAACAACCGGTCCGGAAACCAAGTTGGCAATCAATTCCTTGCAGATATGAATTCGAATCCCACCACTGAGAGAATCCCACATATCGTACCGGCAGCTCCTCTACTAACATACTGTCCGGCAACGCTTTGTCCGCCAGGAAAGATATACCTAAAAAACCACGAATACGCTCCGCAGATCCACAGAGCTGCTCACAACGGGTGGTCCCCGATCGATCCCCAAATTGATGGCCCGGCCAATGCTCCTGGGATGGCACTCCGGGCTACCCCAACAGAGGTGGTCCATCGACGATTTAATCCCAACAGAGAGGTGGTATACGCAAGCGTTAACCACTACAATGATAATTTCGAGCTCTCCAACGTTCGTTGCGAATTACAAGTGGCCGGCAAACCCACCGAGAATGGAGCAAAAGAAGCCAACGGAACCCTCGTAGCTGGCCTTAGCAGACCTCCCCCAGCTATATATGTTGACAGGGACATCGGAGTGGGAGGATACATGGACATCGACAACTTCCCTCTTGTCCCCTCAGGCTCCTCCGAAGCCCCGTTGAAAAGAAATGGCCAAGCCTCAGCGCCAACTCCCGGTACAAGATCCAGCAACCGTCTGAAGAAGAAGTACACTTGGGACCACGATAACTTGAAGTCTGTTCCAGGGCACATGACGGAGTATAATGTTATCCTAGACCTCGAGCAGCGTCCCAAGCTCAAGGAAACCAGGGATCCCGTCGGTACCATCAATAGAAGGTGTGAAAAAGAAAAGAAGTTGCAGCCTAAGCGTCACGAAAAGCATGACAAAAATATAAAGAGGAGTCAGCAAGCAGCAATCGTGAAGGTCCCGCGGGAGCTTCTTGAACTCGCAATTGAAGCACTCAAAACCATGGGAATTGATCCAACGAAGGGTGCTTCCACTGCCCTGGCCATGTTTTTCGGTGGAGGTGACGAGGACGACAATAAAGATGAAGAGGAGAGTTACCGCCGTTTCCTCCGAACGGGTGCTGGGGATTTGACACCCCACTCCGACTTTGATGCTGAAGCTGTTCGTGGGATGCTCAAGAACTTTGGATTTATCCACTCCCGACTTTATGATGGAGAACCTTCCACCCCGGTGGAGTTTTCCGAGCCAATATCGTTGCCGCCCCTGCCCCTCAGACGACCAGATTCCGAAGCAAGAGCGAAGGCATTTTTCAACAGCAGTGCCTTTGCCCAAGCCATGGAATTTGTTGATGAGGAATCTGACGATGATGCCCAAGCATCTAATACCAGCGATGGACTTCCACGCCTTGGGTTTAACTCCACTCAAGCCCTCGCGTCTGTGGTAAACAACACCGGAGAAACCCTTGTTTTGCCACCGATGTCAACTGCACTTGGTGCCAATATCGAATCTTGCTTACCGTCCCCCCAGCCTCTTGTACAACTACAATTTTCCACCCCTCCATCGCTTCACTCGACTCCAGTTACCGAGGAATTACGCCAACCTGTTCCAAGACCAGCGAGAAAGAAAATAAAGATTGCTGGAACGAATAATGACGTCCCCAGTCCCATCACGCCAACCACAGATACTGCACAGAACAGTCTCAGAACAGGAGCTCGCCCGGGCCCTCATACTCCACCTCCAGAGAATGACCTTTTACCACCAAAAGCTTCCCAGAAACGAAGTCTTGAAGACTCGAGCGACTCAGGTGAAGAATCAAGTGATTCGGACGCTGATAATAGCGCAAAGAGTGCCACAACGAAGCGCAAGGTTGTAAAGAAACAGAAGACCAAGAAGCGGAGTGGTACAGAGGAAGGATACGACACACCACCACCAAGAACCTCCACACCACCGCCTAAGCTGGCAAAGAAACGAAGTCTCGAAGAGTCAAGCGATGAAGCTGATGGCTCTAATGACTCGGACTCGGATAACACCCCACCAAATCAGCCCAGGTCTTCAAACAAACGATGTTTACACGAGTCTGGGGACCAGACACAAGAATCATGATTCAGAGTCTTCAGATCAAGAGGACACCCCTCCATTGACGAGGAGAAAACGGACTCTTCAGGATATCACGAGTCTCAGACAACTTCGTTTAATTGTGAAGAAGCCTCCAGGAATTCCAAAACGTCGTCTACTTTCGAATAGGCGTTCATCTCCAAGAGCTATGCTCTCTTTGAATTCTCACAGCAATCCAATTACATCTCAAGCTGAACCTGAGCCCCAGGGAGTGGAACAAATCAATTGGGGAAATATATATGATGAGGAAACGGAGGTGGAAGTTTCAGGTGCGGAGTCGAACGGGGAAGACTCGGATGAGGGGGACTCGAATGACGAGAACCCAGGTGAGAATATGGAGGAGGATACTTCTGGTGAGAGAGAGCTAGAAGACGAAGCTGAGAATATGGACGAGGAGCTGTAGGGGTGTGCCATAAGACGGAGTGTGGTAATTTTCCGGAGCATTTTTGTCAGAAATAGGGGATGTGTGGAAACTTTCCGGGTTGAATAAATACGAATTGGGGAAGGAATGTGTTATGGCATAGTGAGTATTTTGGACCCTGCAAGTTCACGAGGGAATTTCAGGCGAAGATGAATTCATGTGGAGTGTGGAGAATATTTCTTTTCTTTGGGATTTCTAGGAAAGCTCTCGATAGGGGGAGGGGTGTACATACCTATTACATGGGATTAATGTCTAATGTAATGGCAAATACAAAAACGACTCGTCGCTTTCTTGATTGTGATGTTGATGTCTAATTTTGTTTGGGTTATTATTTTCTTCTTGCTGAGGTGGTCTCGCGCTAGATTGAACACGTGATAGCCCCCACGGTTGCTCCAAAAACAATAATTAATTTATTTCGTTGGGCTAGTCCAAGTATTCAATGGGAGATAGTTTTATCTCGTTTCAAATCAGTCTATCCCAAGGAATTTCATATTTCTATATAAGTACATATCAATCTCCTCTCCGATTTCATCTGATGCAAGCGATGTTGCTCATATCATTTCCCCCATCGGGTAGTAAAACACCTAGACAACTCTTTCCAAACACCTCAAGATGGGTTGCTTAGTCTGTTTCTGCGATTGTTGATAAAACGTGATTGAAACAAGATCCCAGCAGCCGTGATGAGTCCCAACTCCGACGACATGAATAACCAGAACGTCCCACACAACATCTATTAGGTTGTTGGAGAATATTAAACCCGAGGATCTGGTTATGGTGATGACTACCAAAACGCTCGTAAGGCACATTAAAGACGCCAAGACAGCCTTTTGGGCCCAGCAGATTTTGAGTTTCTATATCAGGCCTACTGGAATTGCAGCATGGGGACACTTGACAGACGCTACAATGAATATAAAACCGATGTTGGCAATAAAAAAAGAGCGAGCAGTCATCGACCGCATTCTCCAGGCCTACCTCCCTGAAGACGTCAAAGCAAAACCAGAGAAGCTGGATGCCGAGTTCAGAGGTTTTGCGATTCGCCAAATGCGGTTATTCGTCTTCGTCGGCACTAGTAGTACCATAACATACATTCTCCACAACCTTTCTAAGAACCCGGCTTGTCTTATCAAGATACGCGCCGAGCATAATAAGGTATTTGGAAAAGAGAGGAACTCTACGGTGGCGATGATCTCATCACAATCTCACCTCACCAACAATCTACTGTATACCACCGCAGCTATCATGGAAACTCTTCGAATCTTTCCACCAGCCGATAGTAGTCGTCAAGAGGCTGCAAACGAGACTAATTTCAATGACGTCGGCCAAGTATGCCCAACTGACGAGGCCATGGTTTGGATTCCTCATGTCCCCGATTTATCATTCTCCTAAGTCTTGGGTTCGCCCCCAAGAATTTCTACCCGAACCATTGCTAGTTGGACCCGGTAAGTCCAAGGTCTACCCACAACTCTCGTTGCCGAGAACTCTGTGCTTTTCTTTGGGGCATGCTTGAAACCCTTGAACGTTTCTCAAAGAATTAAACTGACCCGAGCATTTTGGGACTAGGTTACGAAATGTATCCCGTTAAAGGAGCGTGGAGATCTTTCGAGCACGGAGGTCGAAACTGCATGGCACAAGGTTTGGTTATGATTGAGTTGAGGGTGGTGTTGTGGATTATCGTGAGACAACTCAACTTCAAGTCTGCTTATGAGGAGTGGGACTTGCAGAATCCTCGAAAAGGGGCATGGATAGAGGGGAGAGAGCCTAAATGATCGAGTAGGGTTCTGCACATTCCGTTGAACATTATTCATGTCGAGTTTCTCTTCGATCGTAAAGCTTTTGTTGTCTTTGGCCGTCTTCTAAAATATTTGAGAGCGCGACTAGATATGAAGTAGAAGTTTCAACGTAAGTGCACCGGTCACACTGTTACGTACATTCTGATCATGCCATATTCTTTTTAAAAAACGCTTGAACGATCCTTCAATTGTGTGAAGGGCTTAGATTAATTAACCTAGGTTCCGTTTAGATATATCGTGACATTTAAAATGTTGCGAGTTAAGCTTGAATTTGCCCACTTTTTTTATAATCGAAGCTTTTTAAGAAAATTCCTTGATTTCCTCCCTTTTTAGGCACTCTTTAACCTATTAATTAATAATAATATAAAATATACTATAGATATACTATTTATAAGAATGGGAAAGAAGACGCTTATATCTCCCTTTATACTCTATAAACTTTATAGAATAAAAATAAACAATTTTATAGTCTTACTATAGTCTATTATTAACCTTATAAGGATCCACGTCCGAGAAGGCCCTAGTAGTGAAAAACTTTTAAGAAAAGAGGTAATTTGAAGAATTATTCATCCTTTTCATTATACTTAATTTAAATTAATAAGTGATATAGAAGAGAGATAATGAGATATAGCACTTCTTTCTAGCTAGGCTATGTCTCTTTTAGATTACTTTTAATTTCTATCTTTAATAAAAAAAAGCTCGGATTATGAAAAAGTAAGCAAATTCAAGCTTAACTCGCAACTCACTGTAAGGTACTTCTTGCATGAAAGCAGAGTGAACGTAGAAGGATGACCAAGATTCCTACTTGTACAACAAATCTGAAGGCAAAGTCTATCACAAACTACTCGGTACAATTTTCACAACGCGGTATATCCCTAAACAATTGTATAGTAAGCCATTATGTGAATTCTGAACTACCAATTGCCAACTCTTCTATCTGCGGTTTATGACTCTTCAGTGTATCTTGTAATCCCTGTAGTTCAAAGAACATTGACGAGATACCCCAACCCCGTGAAGACTAAATACCTACGAGCAAGCGTGGTTTCATCCCTTACTCTTTCAAGAGAACACTTCCTGGTTTAATGGTGGGATGGGGGCGCTTATTATGGTTTCGTTTGCGGTCACGCGACTGAAAACGGCTATGACTCTTATTTGAAGAGGTTTTTTAAACGACTTAGTGCCAGCAGGAGGGAAGCGGATAGGGGGAGATATTCTGTTGCATGCAATCTTGCGGTTTTGGGGGGGTGAAGCTGTGGGTAAGGAGACTACTGACTTCCATTTCGCCAACAGTTGATAATATTGATGCCTGTTGGCACAGAGAGTGCAACGGTAGAAGAGGAGATAAATTATCAGGGTACGCCAGCTTAAAGTTGCTAAATATTAAGGTTACTCTACCGATCGTTGTTGGGTTTCTTTTCTCTCCAAGTTAGGAAAGGGATCCAGTTTGGCTGTTTGTTGTGGAGTGTTTACGGCTACGGGACGAGAGCGTACGTTGTGGGCGTTTGGCAAGTATGACGAGGTTAGCCCTAATTGGTACCACAATGTTTATCAAGTAGAATGTATAATATTTGAGTATTTCCCAAAAGGAATGTCTATTCCGATACAGGCAGTTGCACATCGTGAAAGTGACTTCTACAAGGTTGTAGGAACTTACTACCAGTAAAGGCCACATGGAGGTGATGTTCTTTTGACTGGTACCTTAAAATTGGATACCATTAGTGAGGATACATGGCAAAAGTAGCACGAGCTTCTCGCTTAAAGCGAGAGATTCCAGGCAGAAACAAACGCGAATTTCTGATTGGTTCCACTCTTGTCTACAAAGCACTGTCCTTGACATCGCTTTGGAAAGCACTGGAGGTCACGGGGGTTAACTTAAAAGAAAAACACCAGCGCTTGGATACTTCCCCTCCTTGCGAGCTCAAGACAACACCTCGCAGCCATCAACCAGGACAAATGGCTGATGGCCACAGAATCTTAGGAGTTCTAGGCAGAGCAGACTCGCCAAGCCCACCATACTCCTCAGCGAGCATCCACAGCCGGTCTCCCCCCCCTGACGAACTTCCAGAAGAGCTCGCCGAGATGGAGCAGGCTGAGATGGAGCAGGCTGAGATGGAGCAGGCTGAGATGGAGCAGGCTGAGATGGAGCGACGCGATTCAGAAATTCGAGTGAGTGTACGCCCCAATCTTTGGAATTACTTTCTTGACGAGACAATCCAACTTTGAGTTTGATGAGGCTAATAGTTTATGAAAAAGGTCCCCATGCCTGTGATCTTCTACGCTTACGACTCCGCTGACAACACCTCAAGAAACGCGAGCGACGCAGAATCCTCACCACCACCCCCCAATAACAAAATTCAGCTGGGTCGCAAACAACGACGAGAACATCGAGATGATGAGCTTTGGACTCCCAGTGGAGCTCGTGATCCCTGGGAGTTCCGATCTGGCACAAAGGACAGACAGACGGAAGGGACTACAGCATCTAAGCTGCTGTACGACAAAGTTGACAGTGGCGGCCCATCAAAGGCAGTGTTCAACAACCCTACCGGCCTGCCTGCTCTACGAAGCTGTTTCAAAGAGATCTTATTTGACAAGCACGGAAAGAAAATCAATTCTGTTCTTCCAAAGCACTTGGAGAGACGCCGAAAGGAGAAAGGCGCGATGTTTGTTATGCCTGAACCAATCCCCACCACCCGCACAAAGAAAACCAACATGCCACCAGCAATGATGGAGGAGGACGGTTGGCAAGGGTACACAAATATAGATGGGAGCGAGATGAACGTTCTCCAAGCCATCAACGACTTCTCACTTGCAGCCAAGATCGCTCGTCAACGCCCCCGAATTGCAGCCCCCCCTCCACCTCAGCCTGAGCCTGAGCCTGAGTCTGAAGCACCAATGATACCAGGTCCCAGACATCGCTATGGTCACCGCACTCATCGTCACAGACCTGGAAAGTCGTCAAAGAAGTATGGCAGATGTCCACATGGAGATCATCGGCGAAGACGTCCCACACCAGAGCCAGAGAACCAGACCTACCAGATCAGACATCATCACCATCGCCATCGAACAGCGCACACCGCAATGCACACTGACCCCCTTTCAGGCAACCAGTCCCTGCAAGCTCAATCTGTTCTTCAACCAGTCTCTGGCTTCCAGCAATCTATTCAGGTCACTCAACTCCCTTCAGCACAACGCAACTTTCGTCCTATCGCCGCAAGACCTCAAAATACTCAAACTGAGCCCGCTGTCTTCCTTTTTGCTGTCCGACCTCCTCTCAGAGCGATTCCAATTCCATCTTACCTGAGCCAGTGTGTGCCACCAAATCAATCTTCCTTCTCTTCGCCATATGCCAGTGCCGTAGCTGCTCAAGCAAGGGAGTCAAATGTTAGAGAGAGTAACGTCGGAAGAGAACGCCACCCACCACTTGTTTCTCACAATTCACTCAATATCGGAACAGTCGCAGCACGAAATATGGCAAATCCAGAGTCACCATACGGCACTAGATCTAAGGGCGAACCATCTCATAAGAATCGCAAGGTCAAGTTCGCTGATGGAGACCATGATAGTGATTTAACAGAAGATTATGTGGAGGACGAGGACGTCAACAAGGATAGCTAGAGATCACGCAGTAGAGTTCTGAGGTACTTATTTGTCATGGTGGAAATGGACTGCTGAAGTGAACCAGCAAAGGTGGTTTGTTTACATAGGAGAAAATGGCTTGGCCTTTCATAGAAAACGCGAAGTATCACGCCTCTCATCCAATGAACTAATACGCAAACAACCTTTCTATCTTAAAGTGATTGTCAACTTGTTAGAACTGCTGGATTATGAAAAAGAACATTGAATTGCAATTTGATATCTTGCAGGGGTGGGGAGGTTAGGCGAGGCTTGACATTCAAGGCTGGCAAAGATCGGAACAATAAGTTCCGTGCCACCTATCCACCTATGGTTGGTTAGGGCTCGCTTGGGTTTGCCCTTAGCCTTTATTTTTGATGCTTGCGTATCATTTTTAAGAAAGTCAACTTGCCGCATTTCCCCTCATCAACCCTCAACAATCCCAACGCTTTGCTCTGCATATGACTACCACCGCTCTCATTGATCTGTATGACCTTTGACGCCTTTTACTAGAAAGTTGGTTGAGCAAGCTCTTCCATCTTCTGTGCTCGTTCAGGTTGCAATAATAGCACCTCCAGGGGGCTTTTCTCTACAGCAAAACCGGCCTTACCCAGTGCAACAAGGAGGCAACCAAGCCTTCATATACCTGCAAGAAAGCACAAACGAGAAATAAGTAAGTTTTCAATTTCATCGCGTTGAACTGTTTCCCTCCCTTCCACTCTGTTTATAATGTTTAAACCTCTGCGCTAACTTCAATTCTTGCAGTTTACCAAGTACGAATCAGCAACCAGCTATCCCTGAAACATGGCAAGAAAGAAGACAACGCCAGTGGCCGCCGCCCCTACACCTATTATCTTTGATGGAAAAATCGCCTTGCCAGGCAATCGTACTGTTGCTCCTGACATTGTTGAGAAGACGCGTGCCTTTGCGAAGGGTATCAATGTAGCATACCAAAGAAAGATCGAGCGAAAGTTTCTCAGAACTCTCAAGAGGGCAGGGGAAACCTCTACCCCTTTCCCACCAGCTTGCAACATGAATTCTTGGCAACTTGCAGTGTACGAAAAGTTTGTCGCTGAAGCCAAGCCAAATGCGACGGCAGCGGACAAGAACAACCAATTGGACCTGGCAAATGAGAGTATGAGCAAGATGAGCGAAGACAATGAACTGTCCTCCTCCCCCTCAACCAGTAAGCCCATCCATTTGGTTCAACCTCCAGAGCATCCCTTTGACGACTCCCATCCAGCATCCACTCATACTCTTGCGGGCGCTCCAGAGTCAGAGCTTGAGCAATTGCTATCAAATGATAGTGTAGAGAATGGTAAGAAGAGCCCCTTCTTAGTGTGGTGGAAACAAAAACATGCTGAAAAAAGTGGTCCAGACTCTGTATCCGCCTCTAGTTCCACAATACTTGATGACGCAAGACCAACACAAAGAGAAAAGGAGCTTTCAGGACCTAGTCGGCGCATGGAACTGAAGGACTGGCAACGCAAGGTGAATACCCTACTAGAGGATTCATCCGATGAAGAAGAGGACGAAGAAGAGGATGAAGGTACGTTTCACATGAGCTTCTGGAAACTTTTCTTGCTCTAACAATTTCTAGAATGATGTACATCAAGCCACAGAGTCGCATAAAACTTTCTGTCACTTGTCAGTCACTGTACAGCAGGTGTTTTGGAAAGGGTCCCTTTTACAGTCTGCTAAGCCGAACTTCCTTTACACTCAAGAATATAAGCTGATGTACCCCTTGACAGCCTTCGCCTACATGCCGAATAACGAATAACGATTAAAGATCAAAAGAGTTTTGTGGGCACATGAGTTGAACCATGGAGTGCACAGGGTTGATAATCTGGCATGATTGTCTGGAAAGTGTTGGTATTGGCTGCACAGGAGTTGATATGAAGCCTTTAGTACAGGGCGGAGAGCTAGAGGCTACCCAAGTTCTGCAGATGGTAATGCTTAACTCTTTGAAAATTCCTTGAATCCCGTTTTGTCTTTGTTGCTATTTCCATGTTTCGCTTGTGTTTCTACAAGTTCTTGGGCTCTTGTTTTTCTCTTTCTTTCCCTCTCTGTTCTTCTTTGGTTGTCTCTAACGAGTCAAAAGTGTGCACTGCTCTGCACTGGATACGATACCAACTCTAATAATCTGCCTGGAGGTTTGAGTCTAGGATCTCATGGTATTTTTGGCTATAACTAAATATCAAGGAAGCAGATTCGTACCCAGACAAAATCAATTTGTCTTGGGTTATCTGTACTTCCAAGATTGTTTCTGTTTGTCATCTTTAGTGCCTGAACCACCACATTGAGCTATCAAGTGTTCTCTTTCAAACTTCTGGTAAGAGTTGACGTGCACGTCACTTCGCACATTGCTAACAATCGCTTACAGATTATAACGGTTCAATTTTCCTCTTGATCCAATACTCCGTCTACCGACCAATTCAACTTACATTGACAACGTTCTTGGGCTTTGGAAAAACCATCAAACCATCACGGTAAAGCTTCAACAGTATCGCTTGAAAAGAACTTCGTACCACGATCACACTGCCACAGAAGCAGCGGCTGTCAGTCATTACCACCAATTTTCAATAACTGCACATATATGCTGACCCTCTACATGTAGGTATTCTCAACCCAGAACAACCCCTTGGATGCCACCGCACCCCCACCAGGAAATAAGCACAAGAAGGGGAAGGAGTCTACGGTGGTTACGAAGCAACAAGGCGAGGATCTTCGAAGACGTTACATCACCTTCACTCTCCAAGGAGAGAAGGAACGAAAGAAGTCTACACTGGTTACAAAGGAGCAAGGGAGAGAACTTCGAGCAATGTACCGCGCCTACCCTCGCGACTTCCCTAGCAAGGAGTGAGTGGATTTTTCTGGGAGAATCCACAAACACTTTGCAATGCGCCTTATTCTGTCCTGCTGCTCTCAGAAAGTATTTGGCTTGGCTTTTCGAGGGTTCGGATGAATAGATTAAATCGGCCTCGAAAACTTCCTCGAATCGAATTGGCTTTCCTTGAAGGGTCCCACCACGTTGCGCACTGACAATGGAGACAAGAACCAATTCGCTACCCTCTTTACCAACACGGCAAGACACAGCAAGGCGCTGATCAGAAGGAGATTGTCTCTACCCCAAGGGTCGAGCCTCGTATCTTGCATGTCAGGATTGATGTCCTGAATACAATTCTCCCTTGGGCGGCGAGCAAAGGAGAACCTTGCTGGAAAACCTTGGAAGTATCCAGCCTACGTTGATGTCGCTTTGCCCGTTCTTCCTTGAAAATTCAATCAAACCCATCGATGGCGAAACATCAAACGTGCTGTGGCTATAGTTTCTTCGGCGGATACCCTGGGCACTGATGTCGCAAGAAATCGAAGACGACGACTTGGACCGAGGGGGGCAAGATCTTTGAATTGTTCTGGATGGCCTACCACCTATGCTCTTCGTAGCTTCGAGGAATGGAAGAGCAAGCGCCAAGATATGACTCGAGGAAGGGCAGCGTAATCATTATATCCTCAATCTCAAAGCAGGTCCAGTCCCTCTGATGCAAGGACACAAGTACGCTGTACGTTGGATCTGACGACCACTTTACCACCAGCATCGAGTGGGTCGAAGGAAGGTAGCGTAATTATCACATCCGCACTCCCAAAGCAGGGACCTGATGAATTTGTTTCCTTGGGGTTGATGGAGTATTGGTATGAATGGGTGGTGACCTGTTTAGCGCCAGCTTTAGGCTGCCGCAAGCCTCTGCGTCCCAGACATCCCCCCTCTGAGGCATTAACTCATGACTGGAACAAATACGCTCCTGTTGTTGATCGTCACCCCGGTGCGATGGGTGCACATACCGAGTTTGTAACTGGTGTGGATGGCGTCTCGAGAACCCTCCATCTCGTCGCACACCTTCGTCACCGAGAAGTATCGGTACCGAGGGGTACGACAACACCAGTTCATGCGACGTTGACCCAGGATGGACGCATCGACCAGCGGACATGACTCGTGAGTGATTCGCAATCATATTTTGTTTTCAAAAGGGTCCTCATATTAACCTATGTTTAGGTGCCGAAGACTACCAATCCTTCCTTGCGAGAAATAGTGCTGCATATTCTTATGCTCAAATGCAAGCTCAAAGATTTCTCGCTAGAATGGACAAGGCTGGTATACTTTGGTACCCCCCAACATTGCTTCGTTGGTACCTAAGATAGCCATGTCGCCTACTCGAAAGACTCGTCCAGTGGATCCAGACCGTTTTAACAATGGTCGTGTAGCTCTGCGTAGATAATGGTCAAGTTTATGCAACCTACGAAGAGACTTTCGATTCGCCGGCCAATGCCTTGACTCGCGACCAGGACAACCTCAGAATAGAGACCCGGCAATGGGAGATGTTGAAAAATGCAAGGTCTAATGACCGAGGAGGAGAAGAAGCAAGAATGGGAGACCAACCCGCTCTTGAAGCCAGCTCGCTTTCGAGGTATTTCCGTCACACGTTCCCCTCATGATTTTTAGACCATTTACTAATATACGAGATAGGAGAGTTGGTTGGAGTGTGACTCTCTCAGAGAGGTCCCTACCGTTGCTCCTATTGCTCCTGATGTCCCTGCTCGAGAGAGAAGGACGAGAAGTGGAAGGACTACCGCTGTTCCCTGTCATTCGAGGTCAGAACTACAACCTGTTCAACGAACCCAATAGTCGTGGTTAAAGTCCAAATCCTGGTCGCCATCGTCAGATACCGCACGGCACTAAAGATGATTCGTCAGAGGCGGAAAGGCTGGAGTCAAGGCAAGAAGGCTTGTGACCAAAGAAGATCACTTCTGATGTCTACAACAGTGTCGTTGAGACACTCAAGATTACACAATACGATGAACCAAAAAGCTAGAAAGAAGCGGAAACCCGAGCCTACGGCACCGGTCGATTTGAAGCCTACCACCGCCGTTACCAAGAAGGCCGTTACCAAGAAGGGCGTTACCAAGAAGGCCGAAGTACCGCCGTTACCAAGAAGGCCGAAGCACCGCGAGTCCACGGTGGTCACCAAGGAACAAGGACGGGAGCTTCGAGAACGTTAAATCACCTTCCCTCTCCGAGGAACAAAAGACCGCCGGGAGAGAAGAGAGGAGATTGCTATGGATGTTGGAATCACCTCTTAGGTCATCTCTGTAAGCATCGATAGCCCTTGATAATAATTAATATTGATACTTATTAAGATAATTATAGGTTAAGTTCGGCGAGGTCAAGAGACAAGCTAAGCGAGCTACCAAGAAGCTTTTTGCAAAGAAGCTCTTGGCAAAGAAGGCTCGTCGTGCCAGCAGGGTATCAGGACACTACTCTATCTGCTTCATCCAAGAAACGAAAGGCATCGGTGGCGACCTCAGGCACAAAGAAGGCTCTTGCAAAGGAGAAGAAACTAGCCCTCGCAGTCACAGAGAGCGAATTGGCAGCAATTAGACAAGGATATACCATAGGAACATTGGCCATTTTCAACAACCCACAAACTAAGCATCCAGCTATCTTACTAAATACTAAAATAGGCCGTTGCTTTCACATCTTTGTTTTTCAGTTTCCTTTCCTTGCGCCGTCAAATCAAATAACCTTAAGGAATTTGATTTGACAGCTTACCACGCATCGTTCAAATCAACCTCGGATCTTTCGCTAGAGATTCCAACCAACCTCCAAATCGAGACCAGCCAGCCAAGCCAGATGGGGACGGAAGAAATTCAGACGTTAGGAAGAATAATTACGATATTAGGTGCTTGTGCAAGGATGCTTTAGAGAACCCCTTTTACACTTTTGCTTTTGACTCCTTGTCGTCTTCGTGCTGTGCTTCGCTCTCTCGCTTGAACCTCGCACTCTTCTAGTGGACCTGCTTTATTCACTGAATATCTCAACAGTCATTTCCTACAATAAAGCGATTATAACAAAGATGCTGGCATAGATATCGTTGTAGCCGTTGACTATTTCCTATTGTGGAAGTAAATTAATGCTTTTCACAAGAGAAAAACATTGTAGAAGGAAGTAACTGTAGGACAGTCGCTGCGTACATAATGCAAGAATCAAGCGGCAGACAAGGAGTTCCCCTCTTACATTCAAGCTAGCTCCTTTTTCAATAATTTTGGAACCTTAACTCTTGTTCTGGGCTGTTTCCTTTATCAACAGTGGGTCAGGGGGGTGTAAGACTTACGTCCGTTGCTACGGTGGGTAAAATTTCAGCACAAGGGCTCTTGTGAACATCACCGCGAGTCCAGCAATTGAGAGCCACCACCCGTCCTTTGAATCGCATTCATTGCTCTGGCATATTTTTCACATTCATCTTCTGCACATTGGCCCTTCACTTTTCGGTGACAGTAGAGATACTTTGACGTGGGCAGGGTAAGTTAGACAAGCTTCAAATTTCGAATCACGGCCAGCTAATGTTTACAATAGAGAGCTTGAGGACGCCGCCCCTGAAATCTCCAGCAAACCAGTACAAAACCTTTTCGAAAACAGCCGCTCCGATTGTCTCCTTGTGTATGATTGCTGTCACTCAGCAGCTACTACCTACAACGAAGCCAGCCGCATTACCGACCATTTTGCGGCGTGTGGCTCAGAATAATTAGCTTGGGGACCTGGTCCAAAATCCTTCTCCCATTCGTTGATCAGAGTGCTGCAGCAGCATTCAAAAGAAGAGTTCTCTGTGAAGCAATTGTTCGCCTGCACGATGCGGCGACTCCAGGGCGTACCAGACACCAGGACCCCCTTATATCAGACTTTGACGGAATACCAAGGTGGGGAGATCGTCCTGCGAAGTCTCCTACTAAACAACCCTTCTTTCAGACATGTCAGCAGAGAACCTAAACGAGAATAAACTTGGCATTGGCGGGGAAAGGAGAAGTAGCCGTGGAATGTTTGTAACTATATACTAGACATCGGAGGAGGGGGGAGAGGGTTTAGAATAAAGCAGTGTGGTCGATAGTATTATCGTGATAAAATACTATAGTATTTTAGATTAATATATTATTATAATATCCTAGTAGTACGTATCCAAATACGCTATAATACTATCGTAATATCGTGATATTATATAGTATATCTTTTAATAACTTATAAGCGCTAAAACCCACTTTTTCTTAAAATAAGGCTATTTATACTTTTTCTATATACTCTTTTATTACTTACTTATTAGACTAAAATAATTTTTATTCATCGATTTAGTTAATATTTACCTATAATTAAAGGGTAAAACTTAGTAGAATTCAATATACTAGTCTATTATATTCTAGCTATTAATCTAACGTTGTTATTGTCGAATTAGTACTTAGTATTAATAGAAACATGTCTAGAAATCTATCTTATATAAGCCACATTTATTACTTTATATTACTCGGGTTAGTTTAAGAGCTATTTATATAATTCTTTTTTTTAAAATACTCTATTTAAATAGATCTATAATTCTAGCTATTTAGTACTATATTTTCTATACTATGTGTTATACTATATAGTTTTAAAAGATAAAGCTAAAAAGAAGTAGAGTTAAAATCTAAGGTAAAAAGCTTAAATATTTAGGCTTAGTAATACTATAATATTATCATAATATTAATTAAAATACTAACAATATAAAGAATAATATTATTAAATATCGTAGTATTTAAATAGTATAAATAGTACGTATTAAAGAAGGTTTCTAATAATATATCGTAGTAGTATAATATTACAAATACTATCGACTATACTAGAATAAAGAAGAGCAGACACAGGGGTAGTCAAGAGATATAGAAGCTAGAAGAGATAGAGAGGAGTGCTAAAAGGCTAGAACGAGTTGAAAGACATATTTTCCTATATAGATAGTTTAGATACGTAACTACGACAAAGTTTTAAATCTATAAGGTAAATTCCTAATTATATAAAATAATAAGCTTTGAAACGTTATCTAATTCAATAGCTTTAAGATCTCTAAGTAAACTATTATTATCTAGTATCTATCTATATCTTTTATTATAGTTCTTATAAAACGTTTTTCAGTTAACTAAACTCCGTTTCTAAACACTTAGATATATATTAGTATAGAACTAATAATTAATAATCTTTTAATAGAGTTAGTATTTATAATAAGTAACTTTAAGTTCTAAATATATATTTGAAGCGAGATTCTCTTTCGTCTACTAATATAGATTAATAAAGTAATACAAATATATAGCAACCGTAGTAGCTTACTATAGAGCGTTTAAATCAATCTTTGATATATAATATATTTCACTCTAAATTAAGACTAGCTTTTAGAGCTAGCTAGCTTTATTAGTTCGTTATCTTTATAAGCTTCTATAAGTAATCTATAAGAGTGAGAAAGTTAGTTAGAGATAGAATAGTATACTTATATAAATAACTAGATTAATATAGAGATAAATATAGAGATAGATAAGTATCTAAATAGATATAATATAAAAGTAAAGTAATATAAAGTAAAGAAGGAATAAAGACTAGAAATAATAAGAGATATAGAGAGTATTAGTAGAGAGTTAGCTAATATAAGAATATAAAACATAAAATATAAAATGAAATAAAATAAAAATAGACTTTAAAAAATACTATTTTCTATTTTTAAAGCTTAAAAACATATTATATCTCTTTAGTTATTCTTATATCTTATATATAGACGTGTTTAGTAGTCTAGTTAGAAACTACTCTTATTTAGAGTAGTTTTAGACTAAAATCTAAGTAGCCTCGAACTACGATACTACTAACCTAGTTTAGAAGTGCTAATATATTAAAATCTGAATTAATAGAGTATCTAGATATAAGAGTATAAACTTAGAAACGTTCGCTATTACTAAGATATTCTTATATAATTAATCTACCTCGTTCTTTCTATACTTATATATATATAGAAGTTAGTATAGATAGTGTACTTCTAGAAGGCTTACTTCTTTTTAAGAGCTTTTCTAATAGCTTTTAAAGCTCTTTTAATAGACTTTTAGTAGACTTTTAATACTAGGAGTAGTATTAGTCTTATACTATTCTAGAGAAGATATATTAAGTAAAAAGAAGAATAAAAGAGTATAAAAGTAGTAGTAGAAGTAGATAGACAGCTTATATACTTATTTATATTATAGACTAATTTATACTAAAATAATATTTTTTTTAGTAAAGCTTTTTAAATATAAGATTATAAGTAAATTATTATTAAATTTCTATATTATTATATACTTTAGTAAAGTTTGAAGAATAAGATAATACTTTAATAATTTAGTTATATTAGAGCTAGAAATATAAGATTAGAATAACGTTCTACTAAATTATATAGAGTATAAGAATAACTAAAGAGATAGAGTAACTAAGATAGATTTAGATTTAGTATAAGTATTAATTAATTAATTAATTAATCTACTTAATAACTTTGTATATATATTAATTAGATTAGCTTAATTAATCTATTTTAATTATTAATTAATTAATTAATTTAATTAATATATTATTTATATATAGTATATATAAAGCTTATAAAGCCTAAATTCAGTAATTAGATATATTATTAATATAAATAGATTACTAAGTAATTAGTAGCTAGTTTATTAAGACTTAAAATAAAAAAGTTACGTTCTAAAAAGACTACTTAGAAGGTCTCGCTTAAGCTCTCGGTAGCGTAGGAACGTCGCTCCGACGCCTCTCCGACGCCACCCCGGGGCCCGTCTCGGTCTCCGATAGATCTAGACCGTTTACGAGAAATATTAATCAATTAATTAATTAATAGTCTAATTAAGAATTAGACTTTTATTCATCTATAAATAGATTAATTATAGGTTATTAATCTAATCTAATCTAATCATTTCTTATACTAGATAGAGCTAAGTCTTTTATATATAATTAATTTATTTTCTACTTTTCTAACTATATATATATATAAACAAAAATATATAGTCTTTCAAAATTCTTATTATTTTACTAAGATAATTCTATTTTCGTTCTATATTTTATATCTTATGTTTTTATATTAGCTAACTCTACTAATATTCTCTATAAGAAAGCGAATAAAACTCCTCTAAAAAATAGAACGTGACTATTCTTAAGATAGTAGGAACAGAGTAGTTCTAATATACTTGATTTATAAATTATATAATTAGTTAATTCTATCTTTAAGAAAAGACTCCAAATATACTAGAATTAACCTCTATTTAGTTTACTAGAATAACTTAAGTCTTTTATACTATCTAAGTATCTATTTGAAGTAAATGTTACTCGGAGAAGTAGTTAATACTATTTACTTCTAAATGCTTATAGAATTAGCTTGATTAATCTAAAACGTTCTAAAAGCTTAACTTACTTGTCACGGAAAAAGGGGGTCTCACGTGACCCCTTTCTCTGTATATATAGCAGAGTTTTCACCTTCTAAATTTAAGCTCCTTAGAGCGTTTTTAACCTAAAAATACGTTATAGTTATGAGCCCGGTTTGTATGTATAGTATACTCTATAACTTCTGCTTACGTATTTAACGTTGCGACGTATTTGGAACGCTCTCTGCTGTCGGTTAGTGTAACTAACCCCTCGATGCTTATGTTCGACGAGTATACGGAAGCCTTTCGCGGAAGGCATAAGACTCGTAGTAGAGCTTTCCTAACTTCGAATACGAGACTCTTCTAACGAGTGCGAACAAGGACTCTCTTAATAAGCGTGGACGGGACTCTCTTATAGGACTCTTAACTTTGAATATAGTGAAAGCTCTACTACGAGTAGGCATACTTTAATTAGTAGCTTACTCTTGACGAGCTTATATAAAGCCCTTCGCGGAAGGCAAAAGCCTAGCTACGAAGCTAGCTACCGCTACTCTTAGGGGTGCCTTTATAAACCGGAAACTCTAAGGGGTGCTTGATTAAGACGATCTAGAAGCCTAGTACTCTACGAAGCTGGTATATATATATATAACGCTAACTACGAGCTACTATATCTTACGAACGCTACCCGCTGTCTTTACTAAAATAAGGGAGGAAGTTAGACAGGATCTAGGAGTAGGAACTTACCTTTGAGAATGTTATCTAGGATCGCTATTCAGGAGTTTAAAGCAATATACATAGCTCTGCAGAACTCTCTAGAGTAGGAATAGGGGGCGATGTAGTTAAGGGGTTCTTTTGTAATTTGGTTTGAGTTTATAGGCCTAGGAAGCTGTCTCCTAGACCTAAGGGGTGTGTCACGGAAAAAGGGGGTCTCACGTGACCCCTTTCCCTGTATATATAGCAGAGTTTTCACCTCTTAAATTCAAGCTCCTCAGAGCGTTTTCAACCTAAAAATACGTTACATTACTAGATATACTACTTGATATAATAAATTAGCAACGTCATTAGTCGATTCTGCAATTGGTGGATAAGGCATACTAGTTCAGAGATTAAGAGAACTCTGAGAATAAGGCGGAGAGGAGGAAGGGAATTCCTAGCCCACTTGGGCGATTTCAATATATGTCAGCAACAGAAAATCCCAAACCCCCATCTGAGTTAATCATCGGTAATTGCTTCAAACTTCTCCGAACAACCAACTCTCATTATCCCAATGCACCTGCAACAATAGGAATACACCTCTCATGTTCAAAAATATCTCTTTTGTAAAGGGGGCACTATCATCAACATCTATCTACCTAGGTTCACTCCAATCCACCTGATCCGTAACTTGTCCAGCAGAAGGATGCACAAACAATATCTTGAGTCGTAATCGCAATGGCGGCTATTCATACCAAATTAGTACACCCCACCATCTTATAAAGTCAACGAGAAAAGAAAGAAAAAACTTACCCCCTTAGTCCCAGCAATCCTCATAGTCTGCGTGGCCTCCCCACCCGGCCCAATCTCCGTATTAGACATAGCATTCAACTGCAACTTCTGCGTCTTCGGAACCGCGGCTTTCAGATCCACAGCCGAGATAGCTTGATGCATGGAAGTGTTTCTAAACCTCGCCATAACCTGTACCATCCCCTCCGCATTTCGTTGGAGTTGAAGCGTGATATTGAGATCATTTTTATCGTAGCACGGATGGGTTGGGATTAATGGAGCAGCAACTGGTTGAGGTGGCGGTGATGCCATGCCGGAAAACAGATCGTTCGAAGCTGCTGCTGCAGGAGCTGGTTGAGATTGCGCAGGAGGTCCACTGCCGAAAAGATCCATGATTGAACTCATATTTGATTGTTGTGGTTGGGACGAGTCTGCTGATGGAGATGTTGCTCCGCCAAGGATATCTGCGAGGAGGTCGGCGTTGTTTGAGGATCCATTGCCGCCGAGATCGGCAGTTGGAGGGGTGCCGTCACCCATTATATCGAATAGCAAATCCTCTTCTACGACCTTAGCAGCCCTTGACTTTCGATTTGAGGCCTTCGTTGTTTTCTTCTGTGCTTCGCCCAAAACTCTGGATTCCTCTTTGATTTGTGGAGGGGGCATCTTCTCCAGGACACCCCTGCGAATTGCATCGTGACCAAACAAATTTCCGTACTCGACTGCTCGCTGTTGGACCTCTATGTCCAGACTGGCAGAATTGCTTTGTAAGATTCGGCGGATTCTATCAATTTGCGCGGGCTCTGTGAACCTGGTGGTAAGTTTCATCAATGAGGTGATGATGTACTCGGTAGCGATTTGTGTGGCGTAACTGCTGTTCAAAATGGAGGAAAAGAGATCAACAACCTCACTCTGCTTGACTTCTTGCACCAACTCTTCTTCTTCATACTGTCCGCCTCGGAGAAGAACATCGCCATATTCTCCAATACACCATGCGCCAGCAAGAGTAAGACTTTCTTGTGTAATGTCCTTCTTTAAGCTGACATATAATTTTTGGACGGCGTAAATTTGCAATTCGGGGGTCGTTGCAATGAGTCGGATGAAGGAGGATAGAATCTGTTCCTTCACGTAGTTACCAGCCAATGACAAAACCCGCAACATCGTGTCAATGTGCCATCGTTTGTTGGGTGAAAATCTGTCTGCTGCAATACCAATCTGACTGGTCATGATTGGCTTGAACTCGTTGTCGGCAACTTCCAAGAAAGCGAGAAGCTCTCTAATCAATAATCTGACATTGCCTTCATTGATGAGTGTGAAACTAAGGTCCAGAGCACGTCGTCGGATACTGATATCAGGATCGCGGAGACATTCGAGAATGGTGTTTCGATGTCGTTGAACTGCATTTGGCTCGACGGCAACCACCTTGATGAGGGTATTCAAAGCAACATATCGAATGTTGTTATCTCGGTTGGAAAGGAACTTGCCAAGAATATTAACGCCAAGTACTCGAAGTCCCGAGTCCACTTCAATGTCAAGGATTGTCAAAACGGCTTCGTACAGAATGGAGTTTCCAACATTTTTTGACGAATCCGTGTTGGTTGCAACCTGTGCCAAAATATCATTGATTTGCTCACTTGTTTGGTGGTCCCCGCGACCAAGGACTCTTAGCAATTGTAGGATTTTGCACTGAAGGAAAGGGTCGGTAATTCCAGTAACATCGTGTTCAGGGGCGTATCCAGAGCTAGCCAATGCCTTGAGCGTTCGTACCAGACTTCCAGCAAATGGTCTAAACTTCTCGACAATGCCCTCTTCTCCTCCTTCCAGTTCATCAGCCTCACAGAGGTTGACAACCAGAGTTAAGCCACAAAGTAATACACCATGGTTTCGGTCGGATAAAAGCGCGGCAGCCTTTTCGAGGAAATGCTCTTGTAAATCGGGAACCTTTCTGCATATCCGCATAGCGCATAATGCAGCCTTCCGTCGAATATATGGGTTTGCGGTGGAGAGGAGGGTTTCGATTTCGGGGAACAAATCTCTCGACATCTCAACAGAGGCTATGTTTCCGAGCGTGCATAGCGCAAGTCCGACGATATATTGGTTCGAATGGTTTAGATCACTGGTGTTTGTGTAAGCAAATCAGAAAATCAGCCAGCTGGAGCTCTCTTACTTCTTGAGTGAATTGGTGACCAATGTCAAAACCTCCTGCAGTTCGTCCAGCAGCAGCATAGTACCCAGATATCCCAGTCTTTTATCTGCGAATCGCGGAGATGCGAGTAGTTTGAGGCATTCGATTTGACCAAAATGTGTCCGTTCCCCCAGAGTAAAGAGGTAGAGGAGTTTGGCTACATTGTTCCGTCTGTGTATGTTGTCAACTGGTGCGCCTCAAGAGCTGGAATGCCATCCATACCTCACGTTATGATCGCCGCTTTCCTGCTTGAAACTAGCTCGAATAGCAGCGCTTTCCTTTTGTACCACCGCCCGTTCGTCTGCTATGGTTTTTGACGCTCGCACGTTGCGTATAAATTGCTTTACTGGACCAATATCATTAGCTGTAGTTTTCAGAAGGAGACTCATCAGACTTACAGGAGCTCATTTTGGTGCGGATGCCCTCGCTGGGCCAGCCGGATGGTTGTTGGTGGAGGTGGAGGGCGAGTCTTGCTTTTGGGGTTGTCTTTTGAGGGGCAACGGATGGACAGGTAGGAGCTTCAGGTTCGTGCCTGCCTACTTAACTCGATATTCCCAATATTTAGGGTAAGTCAAGTTGATAAACCCAAATGTTTAGAACAACTTCAAATACTAACCTAGATCGCTTAAAACAATGGACCAATTTCTATCCTTCGAGAATACGTAGGGTAGGTCAATACCTAGGTACTTTTCCTTGTGATATTGAACGACAGGTTGTCAGCCCGGAGCCGCTTTCTCACAATCTTGGCATTTTGATACGGATGCTGATCGAGTACAGCAGCGGTAGTGAATAGTTGAGGTTCGTGAGTAACAAATTAGCCCAGATGATCTTGAAGAGTATTTTCAATTGTTCCAGATGATTGAATATTGACTTGGAAAATAAGAACAATAACAACTTGGGGCAGGTAAGAACCAGGAGTATTTACTGCCGCTTTTACAGTCGATGGTGGATCACAAGGCTTAAAACTGATGCCCCAATTTCAAGGCATAAGAAAACGAGGCTGTAATCCTTAATGACGCCACAGGCGGCTTGTTTAAAGTGTGGCTGAGTCCCTCCCGGATTTTGCCCAGTTGTCGAAACTTCCAAGGCGATTCAACCAGTCGATCCAGACCCATGACAGATACCTGGAGTATCCTATCCTTTTGACGTAAATTGCAAACTCATTGGTTTCGTTCTACACACTCCTTTCCCTTAACAAGTCTTTCTGTTTGCACCTCGGCTCTTTCTGACTATAACAACCTCGATTATCCACATCGACCCCGGAAGCAGCCTCGTTCTTGATCTCTTCAACCGCGAGTTGTTCGCCGCACTTTCTCTACGAAACTTTTCAAAAATGTCTACAGGTGCAGATATTCTCCTTGTGGGGAATGGCAGACCGGAACATGATCATATTCTTCGACCTCGCGCTCTCAAACCCGGAAATCCCGCTATCCTACGGACACTGAGTGAAGATGGCTACTTGGCAACGAGTGAGAACGGGAACACTTCCGGCCAAACCAGGTAAATATGGGAGACATTGTTTTCTTTGTATTGACATAACTAATGATTCTTGCAGTGGCCGTTCAACTCCCGTTCCAGCAGATGCGCCCCCATCAGCGCACTCCATTTCCCATGCGCGCAAACAACTAAAAGCCCAACAGAGGCGGCGAATATTTCCTACAATCGAATATGCCTCAAGAGTTTCCCATTTCGACTCCAACAGCGACTATCGAGATTTCACTGGATTTTACGTTTTATTTTGGATTGCTCTTACCATCATGGCCGTAACTACAATGCTACGGAATGTCAAAGACACCGGATATCCTATGCGAGTCCGAATCTGGCAGTTATTTACAGTAAAAGTATGGGAACTCGGTGTGGCAGATGGATTGATGGTTCTTTCGACCTCGGTCAGTTTGCCACTACATCGGATATTCAGAAGTTCAACGGGAAGAACAATGGGATTTAGATGGGCAGGAGGGGGAGTGGCAGTTCAAATCATATACCAGTCATTGTGGTTCTCATTCTGGGTCGCGTAAGTGAAAGGATACCAAAGTTTAAGCTGGACTGTGCTAACAAATAGCAGAGTACCTTTCCTTCGTCAGTGGACTTGGACAGCCCAGGTTTTCCTCACACTACATACCCTCGTTATGCTCATGAAGATGCATTCATATGCCTTCTACAATGGACATCTCAGCGAAACGGAACAAAGATTGCATGCTCTAGATAATCCATCGACCGCCTCGAAAGCCCCGGCATACCAATATCCAGCTACTGGTCGGCCCGTCGAGCCAAAAACCCCGGAACAAACGGCAGAAGAAAAGTTGGATCTATCTCAATTGAGAGAGGATCTGGCCATCGAACTCATCTCCCCAATGGGCAACGTTACCTATCCAAAGAATCTGACATGGTCGAACTATGCCGATTACCTATTCTGCCCAACGCTCTGCTACGAGTTGGAATATCCCCGAACAAGTGGCATCGTTTGGTCCGAACTAGGCTACAAAGTCCTAGCAGTTTTTGGTGTCATTTTCCTCCTCACAATAACCTCAGAAGAATTCATCCTCCCCGTTCTAACCGAATCCGCAACCCGACTCGAGACCGTCGATTCTCTCTCTGAAACCGGCTTGATTCTCGCAGAATCGATATCTATGCTTCTCTTTCCCTTCATGGTCACGTTTCTCCTAGTATTCCTAGTAATCTTCGAATACGTCCTCGGTGCTTTTGCCGAGATAACTTGTAAGTTCACAAACCACCAGGCTAATTCTAAACTAACTCTCCCCCAGGCTTCGCAGACCGGCACTTTTACTCAGACTGGTGGAACTCTACCGACTGGCTCGAATTCTCGCGGGAATGGAATATCCCTGTGCATCACTTCTTCCGTCGTCACGTCTATTCCGCTTCTCGGCCACATATTGGGAGACCCATGGCTACACTTATCACCTTCTTGATCTCAGCCATAGGCCACGAAATTGTGATGGCATGCATCACCAAGAAGCTCCGTGGCTACGGATTTCTTGCGCAAATGAGCCAACTTCCTATCGTGATGCTGCAGCGCACGAAGTGGGTGAAAGGCAAGAAGGTGCTGAATAATGTTTGCTTTTGGTGCTCGATGATTTTGGGGTTGAGTTTGATTTGTAGTTTGTATGTGCTTTGTTAGATACCGGGTGCCTGGATCTTGGATTTGCGAGATTTGCGAGAAGGATGCATGGGTGGCTGTTTTTTACTTTGCATATACCCCTTATAGATTGCCTCTTTGTGATATTTTATGTACATATTGTACAACAGACTCCTGGCTTTATCCAAATATGGATGTATGTTCTTCTTGTTCTGATGTGATTTTTGATGTGGAAGGGTTTTTTGACACTTGCGCTGTTTCGATTTTGCTGTCTCGCATCTGGTTATTCCTCGCTCAAGGTAATCTTGCCCTTAATTATCGATCCTTCCTTGCTTTGCAGGCTCACCTCTCGTTTGAGAGTGTAAAAGAGACCCGATGCCTTTCCGGTCAATCTCCTTTCGCTGGCTTTGGGTGTTGTAAAATTGTTTGTCTATGATGATTGTTCAATTTGTTCTTTTGACGGGAATGTCCTGTTTATCTTGGGGATGGTGATTACGGGTTGAATATTTATATCGGTTGTCTTTGTTTTGCTTCTTGGCTGAGGGTATGGGGGGTTGAAAGTGTGGGTTCTTGGTTGGCATCTACTGGGAGGAATTTACCCTTATGTTGCTAGGGTAGCTCACCGTGGATAGTAAAAGGTAGTCAATGTTTGGAATAATTGACTTTCGTTGTTTCTTAATCATTTGGAGGAATATTTTAAACAACGTGAAGTAAAAGTCCCTGCTGAAGTTCCTCGTACATTTGAATAATACATAATCAAAGAATGTCATTCTAGAGTCTCTAGAACAATTACTTAAATTCAACAGAGTAGTATACCAGGATTAGAATCAAAGGAACCCCATCTAGTGAACTTTTCTTATTAGTCTCTTCTTTTTATTTCATTATACTAAACTTTTATATTTTCGAGGGTATACAAAGAACGATGATAGAGAAGAGTAAGATATATTTACTACCGACCGCTCTTGTTCGCTACTACGAGGGTAGTAATACTATATATTTACCTACGTCGGCGAAGACTAAGTTGAATTTTCGTTTCTGCGGGGTTGTTGTATATTTCCCGTTGAAAATGGGAGAGGTTTAAGAAGTAGAGGGTTCTGTAGTAGATCTTTCCCGTTTTTTATTTCTTTCACGAGTAACACTGGTTATGTGCCCCGCCACGATACAGATCTCACAAGCCACCGCCACCCAAATCGCAGCCTCATGATGGACTTTGTTTTTCTTTTGCTTCTTGCTTTGTTCACGTCCGGATTTCTCATCTTCCTTTCTTAGTCTTCTTCTATTCATGTTATGGGCCACACTTCTCTATTGAAAGCCCACAGGTTATCATCGCTGCCGCTTATCATGTGTTCAAACTGTCGATTTCTGAGGATGATTGCAAGGCGTTTCTCACTTGCAGATGTCCGGTCAGCGATTGCGGAGATGAAGCAAAGCCAGACGGCGATAACCTCTCTTAATTTACTTGGTCCCAAGCCTCTTTTCAAAAGATTGAAAGTTATTTAAATGTTGCTGTGGTATTATTTGAAGGAATCCCCTACTTGCTATACCTCTGGGTTCGTACCTTTCCAGTTGTATACCAGAGTTAAAGCTAATTATCCTAGCTCCCATAAAAGTTTCGCTTCAAGCGAGTATAATAGTAAGTTTTAGTTCATATGGAAATCAACCTTACTAGACAACTAGGCCCTAAACAAGCAAAGGGATATCTTGGTGTGCCTGGTTCTACGTACGTCGCAATATGGTATACCCTTCCATACCTTCCCGAACTCAACCGCAAGAGGCCAGTTTATAGTGATAATCAGGCTTTTTTACAGGCTCTCACTTTCATCTATTTATTGGCCCTCAACTTCCATCAGCGCGTATATGAGTGGACACGTGGTGGAGAGTGGGCTGTTAGATTTACACTCCTCATGGGCAAACTATTCGTCTGAATTTGAATTGCTAGTTCGCCTCCTCGACTCTTTTACAACTTTGACATTGTAGACTCTGGATTCAACATCTAAAGAAGGTCTAAAGAGTGCAAAAGCTGTTCTGTCAATTACCTGTTATGGGGTTTAGTTTTTATCAGCAGTCTAGCAATTGGCCTCTGGCAATCTTTCGGCACAGGCGATGAGGGGAAAGAGTTTACGGTATATTGTTGCTGTTGGGGGTATTATGCTATTTCCTGATTAGAATCGTCACCAAAAGAGGTGTATAGGGAGTGGAGTTGCTGATTGAGTTGAAGGGGTTGGATAGTGACGAGACCTGAAATTGAATCCCAGATATCCGTGTTTTTTTACATGTCATAGGTATATTGAGTAGCTGGGGGTTATGGGTTCACATGATTTTTACTTAATTACACCACCCTCTCCGTTCCTGGCCTAGTTCCAATGAGCTGGCAAGTAGCTCGAAATCATTCCACCGCCTCGAAATGAACTTACTACCAGTGATGTCCTACCAGACTTACCCCAACCGCCATGACAGAAATTTATTTCTCTCATCGAAAGTGTTAGGCACTGAGCCGCCGAAAGCCAAGTGACCAACGATAATTTGAAAGGTGTGGTAGTAGACACGGGACTTGTGAACTAAATTAGCGAGGTGGGCCCAGTGGGATACTTTGCACATTTTAGTTTTTTTTATCTTGAGATTTTACGACTTGAGTGGGTTGTTTTTGGATTGCTTATGTGGTGTCATTTTAAGTGTGTACGAGTTGAGAATTGAGGTGTGGACTTGGAGAATGAGATGGAGAATTCTATTTGGGTATTCTCATTATTTCGGCGTCTTCTTATCGAGACTACCTCATCGCATTTTACCACGTTTATAAAGTGGTGTACTGGCTTACTACTTGGCTCACGCTTTCTTTGCCATCGTTGAATTACTTACCCTTCTTTTTTTCGCCTCGGGGGGATTTGGTTGTGTAGAGAAAGTGTAGCGAGGTTTCTAATATAATTGGTAGATGATATCATTTTGAGGTAGTGTTTGTGTATACTCGAGAAGGTTAGATTGGTGGCTTCAGTTCTTTTGGGGCTGTCATAAGAGAAGCAGACAGTGGGCTTGTGGGCTAAAGGTGGCTTTTCCTTGGGGGTTGGGTGTTCTTTCCCTCATTAGTGCTATTTTGCGAGTCGGCAGTTGAAATGAGGAAAGAGCTATTGTGGTTTTTACCTTGGCATTTTTGCACTGACTTCGGGTGGGCTGTTTGAGGAAGCCACGTCTCTAGATTCCCTAGCAAGCTCTTCGCTGGATAATTTGAAGGCCAGCTGCACAGGTTAGTTCAGTAAAGTATCTCATCATAGTTCATAAGGTTTTTGGCCTTTGTCGTGCTAAGGGAATATCATGACCGAACTTCCAACTCAGCAGCAGTATAAGATCCATCGGTTCCCCAGTCTTCTGGAGTTTACCTTTCGTCCAAATTCTTTCACTCCTTCCTTTCTACAGTCAAACGAATGACAAGCGTCAACTTGAGGCCCGAACTCCATCCAATCCACACTTTCAAAACAACAACAAACTCGACTTCGATCGTGTCACCTTTGACGACGAGCGTCCGTTGCATACAACTGGTTGCTGGATCAATTGGCCCAAGCCGAAATCATGCAAATCATGCAATTTTCTTCAAATTTCGTCTGGGTCTGGCTTGCGGCCATGATTGGGGTTTTTTACTTCGGCGAGGGAATCAATTCGAACCCGGTCCATCATGTGTCGGGGGCACTTGACAACACTGGCACCTACGTTCCTGGTCAAAGGTTCAGCAGGAAAATGGGCATTCCAAATAACGCCACGGAAGAGGAAGCTTCTGACAGAGATTACTTTGCATTTACAGAGGCAAATTTCAGAGCTGCTGGAGTGGTCGAGAGGTACGATGAGTGGCTCAATAAAGTGAACGCCACACTTGGTGAGCTTAAGCCTGGGGAGGAATCACCCACAGAATGGCAGCAGTTTGCCACCGATTTCTGGCAGGATCGTGATTTCCTCTGCGGTCCTCTTAATCAAGGAAACTGCGATAACTTGCCCACAAGAGCTCAGATAATGGCAATGTATCCAAACAATCGAACGGAAGCTAGGTTTGTATATTATGTGACGCAGGTTTACCAAGAGCTTCATCACTACAATGTGCTATTTCAAGTCAGTTCACCCTTCATCCTACTGCTTCAAGGGGATTGTGGAAGATGCGCACTGTGCTAACTCTTGGACAGATGACAATTAAAGAGATCTTGGCTTTAGTACTTGGCTGGGTCCCGGACATAATACCCGCGGCTACCTTCCAACAGGAAGCAAGCGCTACTGAGAAGTGCAAGTTTATAACTTCCATCATTAAAGCTTTCCTTAGTGCAGCAATTCAACTTATTGGACCTATCACTGATGGAATTTTAACGCCGTTGCAGGCTGCTGGAGGAGTCTTGGAAGACTTAGCTCCAATTATTACATGGGGGGCGAAGATGAACGCGGACGCCGTTGAAGGAAAGTTTAATACAGCAAAGATGGGTATAAGCATAGCACTCAAAGTTGGTGATATTATGATTGGCAACCTGATTGCCAAAGACCCACTCGCAGCTGGAGGGAAACCTGGCTTTTGGAAGCCTGCGTCTCAGAACTTTCTTACAACCGGAGTTTCTAAGAATCCTTTCTGTCAGGTATGAGGTCTCGTCCTAATTGCAGGATTATATGATGCTGATTCATAAGGAAGACCTTTTCAGGAGACTATCCAGACCTCAATTTAAAAAACGAGCAGGGAATGGTCAAGTTAGCTACTCGACTTCTGGACGAACTTGTCTCCGAAGCTAAGAGGGCTTTTCATACCATGTACCATGGTAACATCTCCGCTCCGTCACTTACCTTGCAGGCGATGAAGGCTCAAAATTGGGACAACATCCGGGAAAGAATTGATGCCGCAATCGATTCGCGAAAAGGGTAAGTTTAATCAACTCTTTCTCCATGGTATTCGACCTTACTGACCTTATTTTTCAAAGCCCTCTGGCGGAAAGCATCTTTCTTTACGGCCTTGGAGAAGCGGCATCCCAAGATCACACCTTCATGCCTTGTAATTTTGTGCCTCAGGGACAAACCTGCCAGGAAATGGACGAAAGAGACCCCGGGTACAAGACTAACGACTATCGCGACACCGTCATCTGTCCACTCCCGGACCGATACAACGGAAGATTGCAGTGCTCCGTCGGTCACCTCCACGAATGGACCAAGAATATGTTGGTAGAGAAAACACCGCTCCTGAGGGGTCTCACTAGCCTGCGAGAAAAGACACAGCTCAGTTATACCATTCGGGAGTTGGGAATGATGGCATTTGATAATTACTTGAAAAATAGAAATAAACCTCCTAGTCTGGGAATAACAGAGTTTGGGACCGTTGCCACCGGGTTCCATTTGCCTGTTTGCCTGTTTCCTCAAGGCAAGCTGCTGGACTTCACGGACAAGAAAAATGGATACAATCGAAATTTCCTGGGTATCTGTGGGGACTTCACGGGCGATGAAACGGAGGATTTCTTCGATAGGATGAATATGGGTATAGGTAGTCAGCATAGGACTATTATTTTCCGAGAGGAGCTTATTCCGGCGGTAATTCCCACTCTTCACTTTCCTTCTCCTTTCGCTTGTTATAGAAAAGGCTAACGTACTGTCTGTCACAGACCTTTTCGCTCAATGAACCTATGTTCTCCCCGGTTTCTTGGGTTGCTGGACTTTGTAGATTGGGATACGGTTGGCCGGGTTCTGTTCGCCTTGACCACTACCATGATTCTGTTTACATCGAAGAGGGTACGTATGGCGGGTGTGAACCACTTCTCAAAGAAATAACCGAGAGGAATTATACCATGGAACAAGCCAACCAGTGGTTCTGTGAGGACAAGAAAAGGCTACCTCCAGGTGACCGGCGGGTAAGTTCAGCATCTTTGCTTTTCATCTTTTCCCTTTCCCACAGCTTCTCTCTTCCCTCCCCAAACAAGGAAAAGCCTGGTTTTAATTATAGCACACAGTTTTACAGACATCTAGACATGAAACTTTCCTTCAGACACAAGAAACAGAAGGAGCGCAGCATAGAGCAAAAATGTGAGGATTGGAAGTACTCGTCCACCGGGACAAAGGACAACCAATGGTCTTTGGATCTCACTACCCCGAGCCGTGGAAATGTTATCGACCAACTCCGCCCCTCGAGTATGCACGGCGATAATACTGGCTGGGAGTATAATGCCCATATTGAAGGTCCAAAGGCTTCAGGAGAATCTGAACCGCAACCTCCCCCTCTCACCGAAGATGAGCGTCGCAAGTTGGTTCTTTCCAATATTGAACGTTTGACGAAAGCAGTGGCAGAAGATGCCAAAAACGGACGACCTACGAAGTATCCCAACAAGATTGAACTTCCCGCTTCTTTGACGCAAGAGGCTGCTGAGGTTTGTGGAATGAGACACTTAGCCTCGGGAGGAATCTCGATAGAGGAGTTCCAGGAATGTGTGAAGAAGAGGGTTGCTTCTTGGTATAGGAGTGTTTAGGTAGGCGAGGTTTCTGATGTGTTTTATTGGAGTTTCTGGAGTTTGGAGGGCTTGTGGATTTGTGGGTTTGTGGGTTCTGAGTAAATTGATCTTCTGGAAACCGGTGTTTTGCATTTTATATACGCCCAAACTTTCGCCACCTCAATCTCAGTCTCAATATCCATGATTCTTTTGTTGTTAATCTTATCATCAGTCCTTCTTTGAACTTTTGGGGTTTCAAGAAGCATGAGCTTTTCAGATTATGGGATTAGAATAAAGCTACAAGCGCGTGTAGCAATTACTCAATTCAAAGAAGAATGACAACTTGATGACAGGTGACGTCCTTCCGACACAAGGCTAGTCCGTGACTATTTTGCCGCCACCACGTCTTGGTAATGCCGCAATTACGGTCTCGTTCAAGACCGAGAACAACAGAGTTGCGAGGAGGAATGGTTTAACAAAAAGGTACAAGCATAAGAGGGAACGCAGAAATCGGCGTTTTCTTCATACACCGCGTTGGACGCCAGAGCAAAGACTGGATGAAGCCATTTGGGTAAAAACGACCTATGACGAGTATATAGTAATTTGACTATCCTGTCCAGCATTACCAGTTCCTGGCAAGTGTAGAGATAAGCCCAGGGCAAAGAAAATCTTTAGATATCGTAGATCTAACCAGCGTTAGCCGATGTCAATGAGGGGGGCATACTTAGAATGGGACCATGAAGTCCTAGATAAAAGGTATCGAACCCTTAAGGTTAGGCTGCTAATTTGCATGTCATGGGAGAAGATAATACACAATTCTTTCATTCATTCGGGGATTTTGGGTGGTATTCTTGTAGCTTTTGTTAACTATGAGAGGTGGGGAGGCTAGATTGTGAGCACGCGTCCAGGTTAAATGCATGACATGGTCGCGATATCGCGATATCAACAATTTCCACCAATGCACTCAAGTATCAACCTCCTGAACCTCCTTTTAAATAACATGTCTCACTTGTCACGATCAGTCTTTCGGGGAGGCTCTCTTCGTCAACCTCAATTTGGACGAACCTCCGCCGCCTCAAAATTTCGACGCTTCGATTGCCCCCGCCCCCGAGAATCAAACCAATTGTTTGCTGCAAATTAGGAAAGAATAAATTGACTCTAGGACAAGAAAGAAGCGCTGTTACAGCAGGCTGGGCATGATGGAATACACTGCACCTTGGCCCGAACCCCTTCGAATTTCGAAACTTCTTACCTACCACGAATCCTCATCCGCGACTGCGACGCCCAAAGAGCAGACATTACATGGAGATGGACTTGGACGGGGGTTTATTCAGTCGTTCTTTACACCAGAGCTATGAATCTCTCGATGATATATATCAGGGGAAACGTAGAACGGGGTGCCCCTGGAATCGGCGGGGGCAAGAAACATGCTAGAGTTGTCCTGGACAAACCCCGAGACGATATGCTATACTGCTGTCAACCTCGAGAACAGCATGGGATAAATCAAGCGTTCTTTTGGAATCAATGAAGGAAGGGGGGAGGGGGGGGGGGGTAAATTGATACCCGCATGTTTTATATCATGACCGAGCCGGGCTGCTGGTCTTGGACCACGGTGTCTTGCGGAGTCGTCGAATTCTCTCCGTCTCTTTTGTTGGTCACTATTTTTTCTCTGGCCCTTGAAAAAATTTCCTGCCTAGCATCACACGAAGTGTAGCATTTCAAAAGTCCAAAAAGTTTTCTCTTTGTGGTCAGTGACCTGACGATCCCCGCGGAATCTTTTATTATTTGTGTTATTTGTGGAATATATTACATTATTTGGAACCAGTTATTGCATTGTTGCCGATATGTCAAGGATCAACACCTAAATGGTGCCAGCAGCCATCAATGCGGCGACGGCAAAGATTGCAATGGGATTTGGCAAGCTGTTGCTAGCTGCACCAGTGAAGGCTGCACCCACGGAAGAAGCCTGATGTTCTTGTTAGCTTGGAAGCATATCGTTGTTGGAAGATACTTACGGTTGCTGAGCTAGTACCTTGAGCAACGCTTGATGCCGCAGAGTTGGATGTTGCGGTTGCTGAGCCGCTTGACTTGATGGTGGAACTTCCTGGCGCTGTCGAGGACGGCGTGGGTGTGGCCGTAGTTGGGATCACCGAAGATGATGCTACCGACGAGAAGGACGAAGATGCAGATGGTGTGACACCTCCCGAAGCTGGAATGGCGTCCGGAATATCTGGTTGTTTGCCAGAAAGTGGAGTCGTACTCAAGCCACCGCAAGTAGTAGCAGCCCGTGTTAAGGTGGTTCCATACATACTCCAGATGTTGACATTATCTGGGCCAGCACAAACAAGACAGTTGGCATAGTTTGTCGTGAAAGTAGTACTGGTGCAATATCCAATACTTCTACTGCCGATGATTGCTTGACCTTGGAGGGGTTAGTAAAACTACGAGTTGTAGGAAGGGCTAACATACCACAGGTGTCATGACATCTGTAAGAGTTGGTTCCTGGCTCTTGACGCTTCAAAAGCTGCAATGGCCAATCTTCGCCAAGAGCATTGGCGGAGACAATTTGAAAGGCAGCAGCTACGAGAGCCAAGTATTGAATTCCCACCATTTTGGCTTATTGTTGTTGTTTTGAACGAGTGTATGAATTCAAAGCTGAGAGGATGCTCCAGAGTGCTGATAGTAGGCGAGTTGTAATTGGAGAAGGAGATGCAAGTGATGTACTGCCTCTTTATGCGTCTTGCAAATTAGTAACCTTGGAGGCTGGAATTTATTGTTAATTTCCACATGGTGCGATGCTGGATGAGTTATCCGATCTCGCAGTCCATTCCAACTACTTTTGGATGAGCTTCCAGCCAAAACCCGCAGTTGCTTCCGGTATGGACGGCCGCAACACGAGCTTTCCGATGTGGTGTCACGAGCAGCATACATCCAAGTGGGATGCTTGTGCCTCACAATATGCTCATTCTTATGAGCCCCGAGGTTGGGAAACTCGGGGGGCTGGAGTATCTGATTCTCTTGATCTTTAGATCTAATTAGATAAAAACTTTCCGATCGGTCTCTGGATCAAGAAGGAGAACGGCTTCAGATTCCTCGTTGGGAAGTTATGGGGCTGGGGGACTCCTTGGCGATTGATTATATCCAATGGCAGAAGTCTCTCATGTCATAACTTTACATGGCTTCCCAATATCGGCCCATTCCCCAACCACACTTCATTTGCAGGGAATATAATCTATTCGATCTGATTAGATTAGATTGAACGAGGTCCAATCGCAAACCAACCCCACACCAATAAACACCAAGTGGAGGGGTAGGGTGACTCCTTTTGGGAAAAAGCTCTCTGCGCCTAGGAAGTTCAATCTATTTCATATTAACATTTAAACACGGCAGAATTTTCCAAGTGGGATGTTTTTCTGTTATTGAGTGTGAATATTACAGACACCTTCCTTGGTTTGCATTCAGAAAACTACCCAGATTTGAGAAGATTCAAAGACTTTCAGAGTGTCTATGTGTAATGTAAATTTCCCTTTTCATAGCCAAGTTGCGATCTCGGAGGGCGAGGAAAATCGGCAAGCCTCCAACCCGCCTCCAAGATACGAGAATCCCGCCACGAGCGGTCTTATCCTTCAAGACCTGCAAAAGACCCAAAGCATTTCAAAATAAGGAGGTGACAAGAAAGGGTAAGATACCTCTTTTCTAACCGGCTTGGCTCATGCAGTGTGACTCCAATAAAGTCATCTGTGGCTGTGATGATGGTTGGCGGTTAGGTGCCGCAAATCCAGAATCAGAAGATGGGCAAAAACGTCCGACGGCGCCGAAGAAAGGTTGCTTCTGTTGGGTGGTTGGTTACCATTCTTTCTCTTCTCGTCTCCACAGTGCCAGACATGACATAAGAGAAGCATCCTGCAGACGAATATTCTATGGCCGTTTAAGTGCTACACAGAGGCGAGTTCACGATACAGTTTACTTAGCACTCATCTCAATAACTTCATCCCAATCAGCCAACATGTTATCAAACACATTTACTGTCATCGCTCTTGTAGCACTTGCTCGAGTCGTTGTAGCTGAGACCGAGACCACCCCGCATGCTGCTGGGGCTGAAGGGTCGGTTATGGGACCTGTTGCTTTCCTTTGGCCCGCCGATCGACCATGGTCTGCGGATGCCGATAACACAGCACCATGTGGAAGCAGCTCTGGAGTTGGAACCCGAACTCAGTTTCCACTCGGTATGTTCTCGATCCAGCTCCCTTCTTCAAAATCACCGTAGCTAACTTCAATTCGCCAGACAATGGAGCTGTCTCTCTTTCCATTGCAGAGGAAGCCTATCAAGTTGCATTCCGTATTGCCTATGACAGCAGTACGTCTTTCCAGACCCTCAAGATATCCACGAGCTAACTCTTCATAGATCCAATGACTGCAAGCGCTTTCAGCGAACAAATCGTCCACACTGTTGATGAAATCGACCCAGGTCACCAATGTTACCGCGTCCCAAGCACCCCAGATTCCATCGTAGCTGGCCAAAACGCAACAATCCAACTCGAATACTGGTCCTCGTACAACAACGGACCCCGAGAGTCCTTCTACGCCTGCGCTGATGTCGTAAGTGCCCTCACATCCTATTTCCAACCCTCACAACTAAACCAAAATAGACACTCGTCGAGGCGTCCTCCTTCGTAGGCTCAATCCCATGTTTCAACGTTACATCCACCGACTTTGCTTCACCAACTACCGCTGCTGCCATTCCAGCTTCTACCTCTTCGGCTCCAACCACCAAGTCTTCGAGCGGACTTTCAGCTGGTGCTAAGGCTGGTATTGCTGTTGGTTCCATTGTCGGTGCTTTGGCGCTTGTTGGGGCTATTGCTTTTGCGCTTTTGCGAAAACGATCAGTTGCTAAGAAGGATACTGAGGCGGCGGATCAATTCCCTGTCATGGCGCAAAAGGAGAGGGCTGCTTCTTTGGCTTCGGCTGAGACGCAGGTTTAGAACTAGGTGTTTGGCTGTGATACAGGAGGGTTGATGAGAGGTTGAATACTGTGTGTGGGCTGGTCTTGCTTATGCTTTATGGTTTTGCTTAATGATTTGTTAGTTTGAGATACGGTGGCTTTTGTTGGTAGGTGGCTGTTGTATTTGCAATTAGTTCCTTTAATGGCGGAAGACGATATTCTGCTTGAGTATCTCGTGTAATGTCACAAGGTGCTGTCTCCTCTCGTACTTAATCACTAAATTATGCCTTGAACCTTTTCAAAAGTGCTTTAGTTTTCCATCTTGCGACTTCTATCTCCACTCACTCTAACGCCGTATCTCTTCAGGTCAATCAACTCGTTTTGGGAGTTTCTGCTCTTGCCTTTGTGATGTCGCACTTTCGATATCAATTTGTCCTCTCGCGCCCACTAGCCTGATACGATATGTGAATGACTGTACCAATTGTTAAAGTCCTAACATCACGTAATATAACTGCCTATGTCCTGCAGAGGCTTTAGTCTCGCTGGCCTTGCCTGAAATTTCACAGTGGGTTTCAAAATTAAGTTAATTGCCGAGGCCTTTTTTAGCCACGATCGTGGGGGACAAACGCTTCCCTGGATACTCTCTAATTCTTCGGTTGTGCCGTGAATAATTCCTTGGGCGACAACTAGTCCTTCGGCAATAAGTAGACATTTGGAAACAATTCGGACCTCGACAAAATCTCGAAGTCCGGATTTCCATGAAACTTTTGTCCAAGCATACTTGAGCGGCTTCAATTTTTTCCCGCCGTTATTCTCAGGTGTAGAATTTCGTGTGTAGACTTGCAAACACGACCAGCATGGCGAACTGCATTTTTTCGCCGGTCACTCAACCATCCTCTGGTCAGTTGAAGCATAAAGATCGGGGAATTTGAGGTTCAAAGTCTCGCGCGTAGTCGCTGACAATACTACAGTCGGCCACCAATAAACATTGGGCATCTCTACACAAGTTCAGAGTCTAAGTAGTTCAAGGGTGGGGCGAAATCAAGGTGGGAGCTAGGAGACGAATGTTAAGTACTAATGCACCTGTGGTTTTCCGTTACTACGGCATCCTGAATGTACTAAAAAGTTGGATTGACTAAATCGTAAATAGTAAATCGTAAATTATAAATCGTAAATCGTAAAGCTTAGTTTTTTTGAGTATATAGCCTTTTAGAGCTAAATTATAAATTGTAAATTGTAAATTAATAAATGTAGATTTTTTAGAAGCTATTTAGATATAAATCGAAAAGCTTAAATTAGTAATCTTAAAGCTTAAAGTAAGAGTATTTATAATTTGTAATACTTAAATTATAAGGTTTAAATTATAAAATTTAAGTATAAGTAAAGGTAGAAAGTAGAAGGTAATATAGTATATATATATCTATTAAATATATATATAATATAATTACTTAATACTTACTTTCTATTAATATATACTACCTAGTACTATACTAAATATAAGTATAATATAACTTTAAATCTATTATTTAAAATATTATAAATTATTAAAAGTAATATATATACTTA